>JABAKD010000016.1:18622366-18722366 GCA_012845835.1 Undaria pinnatifida
TCGCGATCCACGTGGATGACATTCTGTATGCAGGAAGTAAGAGCCTTGCCAAGGTGGTTGTGGCAGCACTAGGTGACTCTCTTCCTACGAAGGACTTGGGGGAGGTCAAGTTCTTTCTAGGTTGTGAATATATTCGCGACCGTGAGGCTGGTACGATTGAGATTTCTCAGGAAAGTTATATCAGGAGTGTTCTCGAGAGATTCAATATATGTCGCACCAGCTCGATCCCTGCTTCTCTTGCCAATGAACAGGTCCGTGATGGAGGATGAGGGGGCAGGAGATGTGCCGTTCCGAGAGTGATGGAGAGCCTGATGTGGATCGCCAGCCAGACAAGGCCCGACATCGCGAATGCTGTGCGGGCGGTGGCGAGGCACTCTCACGAACCAAAGAGGAGCCACTGAAAGGCAGCTCAGAAGATTCTCAATTATCTTCTGAAAACGGCGCATCTGACTTGGAAGTTCAAGCAGGATAGTTCGGTAGACGCAGGCACGTTGGTGTATGTAGATGCTGACTTTGCAAGTAGGGCCACTGACCGTAGATCAGTTTCGGGTGCGATGGTTTTCGTGGCGGCGATGCTTGTAGTTTGGATTTCTAGGACGCAGAAATGCGTTTCACAGTCAACTTCAGAAGCAGAGTATCTTGCGATGGGAGATGGTGTAAAGGAGGCTCTGTTTGTAAACGGAATGCTTCAGTTCCTGAGGCCTAGTGCGAAGCCTCGTAAGATAGATGTCCTTGAAGACAACGAGGGGGCGATTGCGCTCGCAGAGAACCCGCTGAGCTCGAGTAGGAGTAAGCACATCGATGTGAGGCACCACTTTCTTAGGAATCTGACCGAGGAGGGTGTGATCGAAGTCACCCACGTCCCCAGCGAGAAAAACACGCGGACATCCTCACGAAGGCGTTGCCGAGAGATCTTGTTGAAGTTCACCGCGACTTTGCACTTGGTATAAAGAAGTAGAAGTCTGAGTCGTTTTGTTTTTGTTTTTGTTTGATATGTATTTGGTCTGGTAGATACAACAGCCCCTAGGGAGGGTGTTCGTGATAGCGGCATGTATGTATCAACTGTACTGCGGTGAAACTCTGATTGGTTGGTTTGAATAGCAGAACTGTTGATTGTATGTTGTTGTACCAGAATACTCTTCTTGTGGTGCTACGGTACTTCGGTAGATTGTACATGTGCACGAGTTATACATCGGACCGTAGTGGTGTGTACGGTACGTTGGTATGTCGGTACGTTGGACACATTGACGAGTAGGAACATTCCTATAGTGTTGCTAACACGATATAGCTTGTCTCAACGAACAGCCTAGCAATAAGTTACAGTTACATACGTTGTGTCACGGAGGTAAGTTACAGGGATCGTCTCGTGGTCAAGTTACAGGGATCGTCTCGTGGTATCACCCACGAGCAGCCCACGGGTATGTACGAGTAGGCACTATGCGAGGAGGTTTAGGTATTCGACTACGAGCGGTTGTTACTGGGCTGTGGAGAGTTGGCCCACATGACCCACTCCACTTTCTGACCTGTCTCTCCAGACATTGGTCTCTCTAATATAATACCTTTCTCCAGAAGCCACTGATTTACCAACATGGCTGAGGTCTGCAAGTCGTGAGGGTCGCGGCGAGAAGAGGACGAAGCGTCGGCTGGTCGGATTATATCCTCCAGAGAACGTACAAGGACCAGGACTGCCGCTTTTATAATAATAGCTGCCCAAGGCCAGCACCATGAAAGGGATGGGCCGGGTGGTGGTGGGAGTGGACCGCAACTTCCAAGAGCCGTATGGCGGCCGCGATACCTGGGCCGGGATTAGGAGGAGCTTTCGTAGTCGACACAAATTGGCCAGCGGGGCTGCGATGAGGAAGTACGAGGTACACAAGATACAAGATGGCTATCGCAAGGCGCAGAGGGCGAAAAGCATAGACGAGCCTGTCGTATGGAAGCCGAGACGTTGTTACTGGGTCGTGACCAGGATGCCCGCTTTGGATCGACGACAGTTACGCCTCGCGCAGGGTGTGTGTTGCAGCACCGGGACGCCGTGAGGGACGAGACATCCGTCGTCTGGAAGGCACACATGCTGTTACCAGGCCGTCACCGTGATGCCCGCTTTGTACCCATGATAGTTGTGCGTCGAGCAGGGGGGGTGTTGCAGCGCCGGGGCGCCGGGGAAGGGACGGATGAGCCGTCGTCTGCATGACATTCACCCTGTTACCGGGCTGTAACCGGGAGGCCCGTTTTGCGCCGATGGCAGCAATGTGTCGGGCAGGTGGCGTGTTTCTGGGGGTGGCCAGGGTGTACTGAAAAACGGGGCGTTTATCTGTACCAATGCCACGTTCAAGGTCAATCTGCACAAAAGGGCAGGTACCTAGCTGTCGGGACGAAGCTGCCGTCTTAAAATATAGGGGTGTGGAGGAGTGTTTCGGCGAGGAACGCCCTCCTTCGTGTGTGGAAACTTATTTGGGAAAGAAAGGTGCAGCCTGGGGCTTCTGAGCTCTAAGTCAAACGAACCTACATCTCACGTATCGCCTATCGTTAAAACCAGCCTCGTTGCTCGTTATGATAACTGGAACTCTGGAAATCGGAGCGGAATTGAGGTTTTGGCGAGCTGATCTGTGGGCCCGGCTTTGTACGGACTAAAACAACCAGGTGAGAGAGCCCCTCGTGGCGCAGCGATTTGAGTTTAAGGGCCTCGCCTGTTTTTAACATATAGACAAAAAAAATGGAAAACTCGAAAAGAGCCAGTTCCACGTCTAGAACGCGACTCGAAAATGCGGCTTTTCAAAACCCACACCCAAACCTCATCCTGCGAGGCTACGAAGCCTCAAGGAAAATGTCACAACAGGAAACCGGAAACGCAGAACGGATGGCGGGAAACGGAATACGGAAAACCCAGCGGGCAAAGGCGGAGCCGGCAGACGCGAAAGCGGGCGCCGTCCTCAGATTAAACGCGGGAAAACGGAACAATGGGAACATAAAAATAAATTCTGCCCACGATGCCATATTAGACTAACTTAATTTTGTCTTTCTCAGGGATTGCCCATCCCTGGCCTCTCAGAGCTCCAACTTCCGTATTACTTGCGGAACCTTTCCAGCTTTTCTTTGCTCTCCAGCTTCGTTCGAAATACGAAACGCCAATAGTACATACCGGTACTACTACACCAGGTTTGTACATACCATCAGATACTGAAGGGTGCGCCAGCTAGCGTTGGGCTGCGAAAGCAACTGAGTTAAATCGACACGCGACGCGTATGAAAATACGTGGAAGGGTGGTGAGCTAAAGCGTTATTTTTCCCCATCCGCCGGAGGATTGAAAAAAAAAAAAAAAAAAATACGCTGTTGGATCAACATGCACGCCCAGGCTCAGATCAGTCCGGCTATATATAGCCCAGCAGCGCAGCGGTGGAGCCTTCTTCTTCCGTACGTATCATGCGTTTTAGGCGGGAAAAGCGAAGTATTTCCCTGACGAATTTTGATTTCACTTGGTTTTTCGGATCTTCCTAGGGCTCCAGCACCTTTGTGTGACCACGGACTCTGGATTTTTGACAACAGTTAATGTGAGAAAACAACAAACAACAATATGGTCTTGTCTTTTTCGTCCTAGCGCCGGATCTTGGTTGGGTGTCCGCGCTCAACCGCCATGCCACCATTCTTCGCAGTGGCGGTTGCATCGGGGCGGGATCTTTGTGGGCTGGGAAGTTAGCAGTGCTGCTGTGGTCGCATGACAGTCGGCAAGTTGCTAGTTGTGTGCGGGATCTTCCACAGCTGGGTTGCGGGGAGATGTCGTCCGTTTCCGTGTCTCCGCGGGTTTTGCAAGTGAACGAAAACGGGTGCAGTATGGCCAAAATCGGGTAGTTGATGAAATCGAAGCACAGGGCGTGGTATACCCGGTGTGTTCCTGAACAAAATCGGGTTGTCCGTCGAGAGCACTTTTTGGGGGCCGTCATTTGTGGCGCCGTTTTGAGGGTTCGAACGCCGAAAAAACGGTTTGGGTGCTGCGCGTACACAAGGCGCAGTGAGTTCAGGCGCCAGAAGGCGATTTGGAGGCGTTTTGCAGGCGTACGTAAGCGCGCCCCGTCGCGGGGAAAAAAGGTACCCGATTTTGTTCAGAAACCACCCGAGTGTACCCGATTTTGTCAATTTCCCCAAGATTTTTTATTCATTACAAGGGCTCCGCATGGGCGCCGGCATTCGCCGGCGCCCATACTTCGGGTAGGGCAGGGCAGCACTTTCGACAACTTACGGTGTAGCTGTCCGATTTGGCATGCATTGAACTTTAAAGTAATGCCAAGAGTTTTATACGAACATGGGATTATGAAAGTCATGATTTGACAAAAGAAAAAACGTAATATTATACAACAAAGAAGGCAAGGATAGGCGAAACAAACTATGTTAAATGCGCCGTTAAGTAAAGTTGGCGTCCGTCAAACAAAAATACCGAAAAGAGTATTATTGAGAACCTGCGTCGCCTCTAGGCGAAACAAAAGAGGCCTTGACATTAATGAAGAGACTGCACTGCTGTCCCCGTGGCAATGGAGGTTCGAAGTCGACAGGATGCAAAGTCGGTTTGCATCAAACGTCGACATGAGGCCATGTCAGCCGGCGAGGTTTTGGAAGAAGATTGCTTTGTTTGTTACGTGAAGGCTGTCGCATTGATTGGTCTGCGTGGTCACGGGCGAGGAGAAAAACGTAGAAGAGGAGGGCGATCTCTCGTTGCGTCGGCGTTGTCTAAGATTGGTGCGGGGGTGGCTTTGCTCGTACGGGAGGTTGGCGTAGCGCTTCTTCTCTGTTTTTTCTCGGGAAGGCGGGATATGTGTGTCTGCTGTCTTTTCTTCGTGGGGGCTTTCACGTTGTCGAAATCGGACGCGTCCCCTCAATGCATAATATCCGGAGTGTCTCTACCATGACGATTGCTGATAGTGCCGTGCGTATATCCTAGAGACTGACATATTATTTACTGGTAGTAATAATAATATACCTTTGCAACATTTTTATTCTTCATCCCATTTATCATCCCCGCACCACTCTCGCGCTCCCTCCCAGTAGTAACTCAGATCCGGGGTCACATAGCGGGCCCTCCTCCTCCCTCCCCACTTCGGCACGTGCTTTCATTTTTACCGCGAAGAGAATCCAGCATTTTCTTCCCTGGTCGACTCGCGTCGAACCAACCCACGCTGATAGGCGCTCTCAGCAGTTGATCCCTGTTTTTTTTTTGCATTTTTGCAAATAAAGTCAAATCTCATCGTGGTGGGTGTCGACGTCAAGGACAACCAAACGTTAGTAGTATTCGAGGGTGAAACCACTATTAGTAATAGACCACCGGGGCGGCCGGCTGACAATTGATTAAAACAAAACAGAATCTTTGCATAGAGATTACATTCCCTCCCCCATATTGTATGATATTACGATGGTTGACGCGATATGTATAGAATAAAGCGCCAAATACCTAAATATCAGCGTACGCGGAGTTTGAGATATCATGAATAACGAACGACCGCGACGGCAGAGCACGGCAAAGCATAGCGCTTCGCTCTGCTGAGCTAGCGGTGCGCTGCTGAGCTGAGCCGCAGGGCATCGCAGGGCACTGCACGGCGCTTCGTTGCTGTAAGCTATAGCGCTGCGATGGGGTGCTGGGCGGTGTCGAGCGGATGAGCCAAGCCCAGATCTCAGCCGATGAAGCTTCGTCAAGTACAAAACAAATGGTGCGAATCAAAGAAAAGGTAAAGCTGGACCGTTCCGCAACTAATGCACAGGCGGCAAATTAGCGGCAAATGGTAGAAAGTTCAACTTACTAGACAAGGAGGAAGAAAAAAATCGCGAAAAAGTTCAACATCGTGTTGGCAGAAAAACCAAATTTGCAGGAAGCAGCTGAACGGTCAAGAAACAGGCAATCAGTTGTTGTTGTTGTTGTCGTTCTCAAATTAACTCGCATAATCCAGTCCGTGGTCACAGGACAGGCTCCAGTCACTCTGGAGCTGAGGAATACCCTAGGGGAAAAACACAAACCAAAGGGGGTACACGCATATATCACAGCTGACGCAATTCATGCCTCCACCAGAAACGTATAATAGTGAAATCGGGAGTCAGTCTACGATGTGCCAGGTCCATACCGGTGCATACGTCTCATTACTCGCGCCTGGAAAAACCGACTATACCGCTTGCCACCCAAGGAAGACCACCACGTATATATTACACGTGGTATCTATCACTAAGCATACGCAAAACAGACGCAAGTCAATTGGAATAAAGAAACAAACAAAGAAGAGAAAGGAAAGGAAATGGGTGCATGGGGCCAAGAAAAAGAAAAGAAAAATATATTTTGATGGGTCTACTGGCGAGTCTGCCACCAGAACGATGCCACGTGGTTTTCGACGATCTACAGCAGCACTACGAACGACTTCCGATACACCCACCGAAGCACGGACTACCGGCGAATTACGCGATCGGCAGCTGGCCGTGGTTGTCACGTGTCTCTGTGTTGGGGGCCCCTGTGCGCTGCCTCTTGTTGGCTCTTGTTTGGGTAAAACATGCGGTGTGCTCGATGGTCTCACGGCAGCAGCACATCAGAATCAGAACGTCCGCTCGTACGACGTATCATTCTTACAGGAAATGCAATATTTTTTTCTCCATCAATATGAACATAAAATAGTTGTTATATATTGGACAGAGTGATGCGTGTACGACTAAACTTGCCAACGGCACCCGTACTGCACTTTGAGCTATCTGCTGTGGTTCTGGTTGCTACTAGTTGCTGCAGTATGTGCTAAAAGTTTCGCCCTTCGGCTACTGCTGCTGCACCTGATGTTATGTGTTTGCCAATGTTGTCAGTTGGCGTTCATGCTCGTCGTACATACTGCTGTTCTCACCCGGTACGTACGGGTTTCCTCGTACCTCGACGGCACGACGATGAGCTCAAAACAGAAGGGAGGTGACATGAAATGGCATGGACAATGGCCACATAGAAGCGAGCACAGCGGGATAGTTCGCTGCGAATCAACCGCACTCGTTCATGCCTACAGCAGAGGCTGCCTGGAGTGTCAGCGGCCGTGCTAAAGCCAGGGCCAAAGGCCGAAGAGACGGCTCTTCTACCTGCTTGGTTTTGTCTCGAGATTCTGTTATATATTTAGACTATTGGACAGAGTGATGCGTGTACGACTAAACTTGATAATTGCACTCGTACTGCACTTTGAGCTATCTGCTGTGGTTCTGGTTGCTACTAGTTGCTACAATATGTGCTAGAAGTTTCGCCCTTCGGCTACTGCTGCTGCACCTGATGTTGTGTGTTTGCCAATGTCGTCAGTTGGCGTTCATGCTCGTCGTACATACTGCTGTTCTCACCCGGTACGTACGGGTTTCCTCGTACCTCGACGGCACGACGACGAGCTCAAAACAACGGGAGGTGACATGAAATGGCGTGGACAATGGCCACATAGAAGCGAGCTCAGCGGGATAGTTCGCTGCGAATCAACCTCACTCGTTCATGCCTACAGCAGAGGCTACCTGGATTGTCAGCGGCCATGCTAAAGCCGAAGAGACGGCTCTACCTGCTTGGTTTTGTCTCGAGATTCTGTTACGTGAAAATGTCATGATTCCATGGCTTGGGAGTTATTTTGTCACAAAACGTCTTGCCGTCGGTAATTTGTGTCGCGAAGTTGTTGGATATCGTCGGTAACTTGTGTCACGTTTTAGGTGAACCCACACTATAAAAATGAATTTCCAGCTGGCAAAACGAGCAGAAACAAAAGCAATGAAAAGGCCGGGCAAGAAACCAAACGAACTATTAATAGTAAAAAAGTACAGCAAAGAAACTAACGCTCGAGAGTATGCCACCGCGAAATTTTAAACATTATCACGTAGCGTTTGGAAATGATGCCAATTTTGTAAATCATTCAGGCGTTGCAGCCATTAAGATTCAACAAATTTTCCAAAATCCCTCCTCGACACTCGCTCGTCTCACTCGGCACCCGTCCGCGTTCACGTCGATGTGCGGAACGGACACGGCAGGGCGAGGGGCGTTGGAGCCGCCCCCCGAAGGCGGCGCTCGAACCAAGCTATATTCGACCGAGAATTCCAGTTCCGCGAATCGCATACTTAGGCCGAGACGAAAAACTCGTGACCAAAATACATGACACCAAGGAATGATTTGATATATTAGAAATATCACGAGAGCCGACCTAATGCTGGGTCGCTGGCCGGCTACTAACACTTGCCTCTTCTCTGGTCGCACAGCCTACACGGTACCGTCCCTTGCTCTCCGACGTGCAGGCTTACCTAGCTGCGCGAGTCAACCGAAGAGTGATGGCCACCAACTACCGTGTGGTGGACCGCTACCAGAGCATGGAACAACAACCCCAAATTCTTTCGCGTCCAAACAAGCCACGGGTTACGCCGCTTTCGGTTCCCGAAGGTCACAACCCTCTCCTTTGTTTGATATCTTTCGAATTGCTTGGTTTTTATTGTGTCTGTGACTTGGGAGGGAGAGCACCCCGAGAGACCAATCTACCGCAACCAACCTTGACGGTATTCCACTGGTGGTCTCTACTCTAAATCCCGTCTCTCCCTCCGTTAACCACTAGCCAGGTCCCAACCGAAACTCATGCAGTCTAAGACGACTGAGTCCCACCCACGGTACGATACCGTGGAAACTCCTCCAAACACGAAGACTGCTACGGTTTCCCCCATATAGTGCCTTGGCCTGGCTGTCTCTGGCCCTTTCCTGCTACCGCTAGTTTGCGAGAGACTTGTCCTGCGTCCTCTACGTTATTGCGAGTGTATACCTTGTAAGCATCAGACTTCCAACGTCCTTCGCGCTGGATTACTGGCTCGGGCACGTCGCCTCCCGCCGCGAGCACGAACGCACCTCCTATACGGAGAGAGTGTAGTGCAAACTCGTCGGGGTTGCGTCCCGACTGCGCCACAATCTCTCTCAACGCTTGCATCGCTTGGCCATATCCCCATACTCTCACTCCGTTGTCACTACGATACGAGGCGAGGGGGGCGCGTTCGGGAAGCGCTGGATACCGCGACAACAGATCCACCATGAGGGCAACGGCGCCGCCGCCGGTGCCCCCCCCCCCCCCCCTCCAAACCCGCTCGCTTTTGATCAAAACCAGGCCCTGCGTCCTTCAAAACTCCGCCCCCCCCCCTCACCGGTTATTCGACTTACAAGATTCACTTGATAAAAGGATACATTTCCCTTCACAGCTGTCAGATTTTGTCCCCCTCAGAAAAGGGTTTTATAGTTTCCGCGCACAGACTGACTAACATCACCCTGTTGACCCTGATAGCTACACTGTAGTTGCAAGGGGAGTCGCCGACCTATATCCTTGATGAGGACACACAACGCGTAATGCGCGCGATCGGAGTATCACACACAGCTTGCAAAGATGAGTTTCGACGAAATCTTCGATCTCACAGCTGGAGTGTATTTTCATTTTTTATAATATATCAAGCGCTCAGAGACGGCCCCACGTGGTAGCCTGAGTGACCCGAGAAATTTGGGTGGTTGGCGGCAACTTACGCGAGTAGGCTTGTCTGAACACGTCGGCTCTCAGGAGATTTCGACCCACCCGGGTATGCTTTATTATGCCCCCCTTGAAACTTGTTCGAGTCCCTTACGGATACTATCGTGACGTATGAAGAGTGGTTTTATATATTATACAATTTGAAATTCTACAAAGGCTGACAAAGTCATTAAATTGTGAGACGCCCCCCCCCCCGCCCCCCGCCCCCCTTATTTTTTCTTCATATTTACCCCTCGTTTTCTTCCCGTTTTTCCCTTATCACCGATTAAATAGAAATATACCACATGCCTCCACACACATAAGAAGTATAGTATAATACTGCGGCCGTGTATACCCCCGCCACAAACTCACCCCCCCCCCCCCGGTAGATATACAAGAGACAACGCACCGGATTCCCCCCCCCCCCCCCCCCCCCGTCGCGCTCCTTCTTCCCTCCATGCCTAGCCGATTAAACATAATTATGCATGAAATTGTGAACCCCGCCCCCCCCTCGCTGCCTGACCGATTATAACATAATTTACCACAGGTTTACACATATGAAAAGTATGTTATAACACTGCGACCTTGTATACCCTCGAGATAAACTGTTGGAACCCGCAACCCGCCCCCGCCCCCCCCCGCCCCCCCCCCCCACCCCAACCCCCCCTAACGATGAAACAGAAACGATGAAACAAGAAAAGTATGCCATTACACTGCGACCTTGTTTACCCCCACGCTAATTTAATTACCCCCCCCCCCCCCCCCCCTCCCTAACCCTCATCAACTTACGGTTAAATAGAAATACACTCAAGAAAAGTATGCCCTCCCCCCCCCCCCCCCCCCCCCCTTCTCAAGTTACAGGTTTACCCTCCCCCGCTGCCTGACCCATTAAACATAATTTGCCACAGGTTTACACACATGAAAAATACCCTCGCGATAAACTGGTATAACCCGCCCCCCCCTCCCCCTCCTCCCAACGATGAAACAGGAGCGATGAAACAGAAAAGTATACCATTACACTGCTGTGACATTGAGTAACACCACGCCAATTAAATCCCCCCCCCCCCCCGCCCTAACCCCCATCAACTTACAATTACATAGAAAATAAAATCATATTATAAGCTCTTTCCCCCCCCCCCCCTCCCCCCGCTTTCATCTACCACACCACCACACCATGAACTTTACGACACACCAGATTACACTTGGACGACCTGGTCTTTGGAAACCTGAAGACCTGATCACACACCATCAGGAACAAGACGTGTAACCAAAAACAGTCAGGCATTTAGACCCCCGATCAATCATGCCACGGATACGGGGTAAACGTAGACCCCCACGACCATTTAAATGGGACGATGCATCTCCCTCGGGGATAATGCGAAATGCATTTGTACGAACTAGACAGGCAGTGATGTCTAACCATCCTGCGCTGAAAAGGATTTGGAGGATTCGGAATGCTTGGTTGGCAAAGGGTAAGGGGGAAAGGGGGGATTTGCCACCAGGAGCACTTTGCCAGCAGAAGAGTGGGAAAACATTTCAAAAATGGCGCGTTGTTCCCGGCCCATGTGGAAGACGCCCAGTCGCTGACAAGGACACATGTTCTATTTACGCCATAGTCCATTTGAAAAACGGGAAAACATACGTGGGACGAACGATCAAGAGCCCGTACGTTAGATTCCAGGAACATATTTCCACAACAGACGCTCTAGGTAGAAAAATCAAGGCGGACCAAACCAAATTTGCAGTCGTTCTCCTGGAAATAGTTCCCCGGTGTTTAGAGGGTGTGGAGAACTTGGGGACACCACTCCATTGGCGAGAAAGAGAAAACTCATGGATTAACCGATTGCACACACGCGTAAAAGGATACAATACACGTAGGGAAATCGCCAAGCCACAACTCCCGCAGATACCAACACATGGCTTTGGGATTAGACGGGTCAGACGCTCTAGGCACAAATCGCGTATTACTAAGATAACGCACAATGGGCGGGTGTTTTTGTCTAGAGACTGGCAGCGTAGGATTAATTACTTTGCCGGACTTGTTAATAATAGACCACACTTGGTGGATTCGTACATCTTGCACTCGGCCCCCAGAAACTTGCTCCGTATGATCAAGTACATAGGACAACACGGCATTCCCGGTAACGTCCAAAAGGCTTTCAATGTACTCAGGAAACGCTACTTGAGCTCGTTCCCGACGCCTTCGGTCCAACCGGTGAAAGTACCTAAGTTAACCGTCATGGGATTCACTAGTGAGATTGCCAACGTAGTCCCCCTGCGCGGATTACTGATGCGGCCAAATATATTAAGTAGGATATCCCCTGTATGCGTTGGGTTTCGGGAGAGTATTACGGAAACAATTTCATGTTTCAAGTATGGCCAGACCTTGGATTCTTTCTTCCTCAATGCCAGCGCCGTAGCACGCGACATCAGCCAGGATTTTCAGTGTATTTGCGGGAATTCTAGATGGTCTAAGTATGCCGTATGTATTAAGGATGGTTTCCTTTGTGTATTAACAACGGATGCAGAGTGCCTTAAGCAGAAAGATGCTGAAGCCATACTTATATTGCAGGCCGGGTTTAGATTAGATTATGCGGAGGAGAAGCATACAGCCCCATTTTATGTGCAATTGGTCACGGCCATTGAGGAACATGTAGCCGATATCTGTAGCAACTTAGCAATCAACTACGTGGATACTTTAGACTGGAGGAACACGCTATTTGAAGAAATACGTAGGTGTTTAGAATACGCAGAAGATGCTGCTGAAACACGTCCAGTAACAGGCAACATCGACATTTCGGCAGCCAGACACGCATTCAAACAGGCGCATAAAAGTGTCGTTATCACCAAAGTGGACAAAGCAGCAAACTGCTTGAGCGTCATGTGCAAAGCCTGTTATGCGAGAGTAACCACAGCAGAGTTGAGTGGTCCAGGATATACACGAGTTGAGAGTGAATTGTTCCCAGACCTCATAGAAAAAATCACGACGAGGCAAATTACATATTCGCTGAAGAAACATTTACCGATACCGATGGTCATGGTCAAAATCCAAGATCCTCAAAATCCACACAAATACAAGTATGTCAAAAGGTACTCTACGCAGATACCGGTTAGATATCTTATGCCCAAATTACACAAAGCGATCCCAGCTTTCCGGGGTATCACAGCGTGTTGTGGCACAACCACAGAAGGCGTAGCTAAGATAGTAAATGCAGTACTCGTTGGCATCAGACCAGTACTAGATGCTTTGTGGCGTGAAGAATGTATTCGTATCGGTTTGGTTGCAAACAAGTGTTGGATTACTTCAGGTGGGGCTGAGATAGTAGATGTTATGAAAGATTTGGACCACAAAGCAGCGATGGCAAAAAACGGACTGCCTCACCACCTGGAAACTTTTGATTTTGTAGCCATGTACACTAATATTCCGGTCAAATGTCTTAAACGTATCATGGGCGAGTTACTGGACTTGGTATTCACATACCAAGAAGCAAAAGACGGTTCCAAATCGATGTACATTAAGTATGGGTTCAAAAATGATGAAAAGGAACCGAAGATCAACAAAATACACTGGTCTCTCAACCCTCCTGTAAATGCTAATGGAACAACCAACAACAAAAGGGAATTTAATGTTGGTCAAGCTAAACTGTGTGAATGGATTAACTTCGTATTAGACGAAGGGTTTGTACGATTTGGAGGAGCGATATATAAGCAATCGTCGGGCATATTCATGGGCACTGCACCCGCACCCGATTTAGCGAACGATTTTGCGTTCATGCATGAACTCAATTTCCTAAAAACTATGATAAATAGATATTTGCTCGATACGAGAAACAACATTGAACCTCTTTACCCCTTAGAGTTTATTAAACAGTGCGGTAGTAACACTAAGAGATTCATAGATGACATACTTACGATAGCACCAGGCTTACCAAGTAGGAAAGGCCCTACGTTTGAACAAATTATCAAGCGGGAAGGAGGGGAGGGGGAGGTGTATGGTGGAATGTACCCAAAACACATCCTGGATGACGAGGGTGAGCAGGTTGCGAACCCTGTATCTATCACCAAAGAACAAAGAGGGCAAACAGTGCATTTCCTGGATATGGAAATTCTTCAAAGTACTCCTGGAGTGTCGCAAATTCGAATGTATGATAAGCGGGACCACATGGAGACACTGAAGCAGTACCGTAGATACCCCCACATTGAAACACGATTATCAAAAAAGTGTTTGTATGCGACCCTCCATTGCCAACTTTGTCGATTTGCAATTAGGTGCTCGGAAATCCATTTCTTCCAAGTAGCAGCTGCTATGTTGATGACGGACATGATTAGACATGGTTATGCCAAGGAACGTTTGAGGAACAAACTCCACAATTTCCGCAAAACATTTTTCAAAAACTCACCAATAAAGCCGACTATTAAAAGAGTGCATGACCCGGTTGTACGTGAGAAGTATTGGTGGTTGGTCACTGGAGGAGTTTGGAAATGTATCGAAAGGGAAGGTCAAGCACCCGGGCATGATAGACTGCTGAGTGATGAGTGGGTACGTCTTTGTACGTTACATGATTTTTAGGAATGAGCGATTGAATTGCAGAAGTTATACATGATTTATGGGAATGGCCACTTCGCCTGTCCCTCAAACGTTTATTTTTACAAAGTGTCATAGAGGAATGAACAACCACCGTTTAGGGGAATAGATCGATATAAGAGTTATGGAAAGGGGGAAGGGGAGGGGGGGGGGGAGAGGTATTTTCGTGGATAAGTGGAAACGTAGTCACGTAAGCATAGTCGTAGACATTAGAGTCTGGGAGCGTAATGCAACGTCGTACCTGAATAAACAATGTGTGCGGGCATGTTGATTCGAGTTATTCGGAAGAGGCGTCTACATTTGGATGTGTGTGGGTTGGGAAGCGGGTACATATGAGTGTGGAAGTCAGTATGGACTGTGCATGTCGAGTACTGGGTATTTGTGGGTTGAAAAGAGGGTGTATATAAGCATGGAAGTGTTCAACCTACGTTCGTAGGTTACAACGTCTTTATTAAACATCTAAGGATTACAAAAACGTTATCACAAATAACATTGTTATGTATGGATTAATTTGTCTTCTCGACGACGTCGATTGAGGAATGTAAATTTTAACCAAGTTTCTCAACTATACCAACGCAAAACATACATTCATGACGTACATATCAAACACGCTACCTAGAACCGGAATATTTCAGGAAATAAACAACGCCAAAAATCTTGCCAAAACATAGTATGTCCACGGAAATAACGAACGTTACTGAGTCCAAATCACGCCTGAATGCAAGTGCTAGTTGATTCATATTTTATTTTATTTTATTTTATTTTTTTTGCTCCTCCCTCACTTTCCTTCAAACGACCCACATCGAAATCTGCCAGAGTATTGAACACTTGCACGTGCTGGAGATCCCGCTGCTGCAATTCACCCCCTCCCCCCCCCCCCCACACACACACCCTTCCCTCACCAGATATTGGACTTACAGACTTCACTTGATAAACTGATGCATTACCCTCCACGAATTTCATAGTTTCCGTCCACAGACTGACTAGCATCACCCTGTTGACCCGGATAGCTACACTGTAGTTGCAAGTGGAGTCGCCGAAACATCCCCAAACCTCCCACAACTCATCACATGTCACCCACCAACATGACGGGATACTCAATAAGCAGACTACCTATACATACAAACGCTTTCTTGTCAAATCCCCCCCCCCCCCCCTGCCCCCCCCCCCCCCCTTTTTTCTTAAACCCTAGCCTCACTCCGTATTTCGATTCAACCCACACCGTGTAGTAAAATAAATAATACACACATAGTCAAACTATGAAGAGTAACGGTATCATAAGTGTATTATGATACCGCTACAATCCATAGTTGTCAAGGCTGGTTACTGCATGTCTATCTTCAGGGATAAATATGAATTTAACCATACTTGACAAAAGCCGCGAGGGGGAACGTTGAAATTCCCAAACGTCCCTCGCAACTTCGTTTTAGGCCCCCCGAAGCAGTTTTCTCGGCGTACAAAAATACGTTTTGCAGATATATACAACAGCCCCCCCTTCCCCCCCTCCCCCCTTTCCCCCCCCCCCCCAACCACTGTACACCAATATATATTCGAAAACACGATTCTGATACAATACGATAATGAAGTCTAGAACATCAAACGAAAAGTACGTGAAGAAAAAACCACGTGGTTGCAAAACAAACAAAACAAAATAATATGTATTCGAAAACACCACCCTGATACAATACGATAACGAAACCTAGAACATCAACCAACACGTACACGTGTAGCAAAAACTACGTGGTTACAAAATAACATGTATTCGAAAATACCGCTCCGAAACAACACGATAACAAAGTCTAGAACATAAACCAAAAACATATACGTGTAGCATCAAAAACGCGGAAAGCACCACTTTGAAACAATACGATAACCAAGTCTAGTATATCAACCAAAACATGCGTGAAACAAAAACCACGCGGACACACGACACACTAAAACCATATATACGTCCGCATACGAACACCAGTCAAAAGATGGAACCCATATACCCTGGGTTCCAAATTGAGGTCCCTACGAGTCAGCAACATCACATAGTCCACATAAAGTCTTTACGCAAACCTAAAAATGCGTCACAACTGCTCGTTGCCAAATGACAGGTTCATCAAGAACGCAAGAACAAACAGAACGAGAGACAGGGTAATCGCAGCAGCGCAAATCATTATAGCATTCGCCCACCACATCACCTCCTTTGAAATTGGTTTTGGGCATCAGCGAACTGGGTCCAACGCATACCCGTAGTGTCTTAGGTGGAGTGAGGAGCGGTAGTAAAAATCAAGTGCGCTGCTCGATAACCTGTTCCTGACCGTCGGTATACTGAACAATCTTCGGGCGCGTCTTCTCTGTGTCAGGTGTGTGAGGAATTTCTTTGTCGTTTTTCAAGCAAGCTTTTGCGTTGGCATATACTACCTGGCTTGATGTAAAGGGAAGGAACACCACTCAGCGATCATCTACTACATGTTAGGGCATGTTTTCATGAACACCACTAACAAGAGCACCAGACATGGACGCGACATCTACAGGACTACAACGTCTTCGACGACAGTGGGAAGAAAACAGGACGTATAAGCGTACACTATAGTCTATAATAATGTGAAAAGTAAGTACAGACAGGGATGTTAACACTGCGGTAAACCACACGACCAACCTATTACGCAGGGTATTTCGTGCCTCCATCCGCTTACATGATTGCCAGACAACCTCTACCATTCCAAACGCAGTGGAATGTGCCTAACGAAGTAAAGTCACCCTCGCGTTCAATAGTAGTGACATCGCATATATATGACGTTGCATGCCCACCTCAACTGCTGTATTTGTAAGATGTATCTCTGTCTTAGAATTGGCGACCTCAAAGCCCCACAGCGGCACGGTAAAAGTCATGGACGTGAAATCGTACATTTGAGACAATAATGAGTTGAAAAGGAAGCACAGGCAGACCTGATAAAATTGCGATAAACCACACTGCCGACCCATCGCATACCCTCCTGAGACGACCTCTACGAAACACAGTACCATATACCTAACGAAGTAAAATCACCCTCGCGATCAATAGCGATGACATCGCATATATATGACATCACATACCCACATCGCCTGATGTATTTGTAGGACGTATCTCTGACTTAAAATTGACGACCGCAGAGCCCCACATCGACAAGGTAAAATCATAGGCGTGAAATCGTACATTTATTTGAGACAAAAATAATTTGGAAAAGGAAGCACATCGCATATATTATAAAAAATGAAAACACACTCCAGCTGTGAGATCATATATATGACATCACATACCCACCTCGCCTGATGTACTTGTAGGACGTATCTCTGACTTAAAATTGACGACCGCAGAGCCCCACATCGACAAGGTAAAATCATAGGCGTGAAATCGTACATTTATTTGAGACAAAAATAATTTGGAAAAGGAAACACAGGCAGATGTGTTAAAATTGCGGTAAACAACCTTACCAACCCATTACGTAGGGTATTTCGTACATACCGTCTGCATGATCGCCTCCCAACCTATGATAAGCGAAGTATTACTAACGAGGTAACGTAATTGAGCGCGTGTATACCAAGTATGACTAACGAGGTAACGTAATTGAGCACATGTATACCAAGCGTTCCTTTAAAACTGACGATTCGCATCCTTCCCTCTAATGCTCAATGGCGGAGACAGTACATGGCCACATACATCACCTCGCATGCTGTATTTGGCAATACGTATCTCTTGCGTATAATTAGCGATGTCGATAATAATGGTAACTGTATGATGATGGTGACAAACAGTGCATGACCACATCACCTCGCCTGTTGCATTTGACAATACGTATCTCTTTCTTATAATTAGCGATGTCAGAAAGTAATGGTACCTAAAAATATTCTATAAAATATTCTAGCTTTCGATCCATGTATCATACAACAACAATTATGAAGATTTAACACGTTATTTACTACACTTAAACACTGGGTTGCATGCTGCATCTAACATCAAACCTTCTAGAATAGTAAACATTACAAGCCAGATGATATAAATGGATGTCTTATTGCTTCAATCGTCAGGTTTGTCCCCTTTGAGGATTTATAGTTTCCGCGCACATATTGGAATGTCCCGCCCCCCGCCCCCCCCCCCCCCCCTCCCCTCCCCCTCCACTGACCCCTCTTGTTAAAAAAACCCCAACCCTCCCCCCCCCCCCCCCCCCCCGTCCCCCGATTTTCCCCCCCCTTCCGCCTAGTTTGTCCAAACGCCCCACTCACAATCGAAATCGGCCTGAGTAATAATCACCTATACGCAGTTGATATCACGTCATTATCTTTCTGACCATCCATGACGTAGTTTTCAATTCTTCCCCCCCCCCTCCCCCCCCCCCTCCAACGCCCCCTCTTTTCCAACCACCCGCACGATCGCCTAGACCTATCACCACGCGTATAACAAGCTGCTACATATCTTTGATCTCACAGCCGAAGTGTATTTGAATGTTATTTGTGACCTAAACCTCCTAAAAAATCTCCCCCCCCCCCCCCTCTTGCTCTCCCTTACTCAAACGCCCCACAAAATATCGAAATCCGCCAGATTAATAAACACTTCACGCACAGGATATCACCTCATTATCTTTCGAGAGCCATCCATGCCGCTGTGTCCCCCCCCCCCCCCCCGCGCCTTAAAGGCCACCTTCTTCCCCATCACCCGCACCATCGCCTAGACCTAGCACCACACGTATAACAAACCCCTCACCTAAAGCCCTTCCTCCCCCCCCCCCCCCCCCCCCCCCCCCCCAACCCATCCCAACCCCACCCCCTCGAACACTCCACCCTCTCTTTACTCACTGATTGTACGACTTACCCCAGGATATACATGATAAACTGATGCATTATTTCCAAAACCGTCACATTTATCCCCTCAAAATAATGTATAGTTTCCACGCACATATTGAGCTGCCCCACACGCCCCCCCCCCCCCCGCCCCAACCCCCCCCCCCCCCCCCCGCCCCCCCCCCCCCCCCCCCTAATAATAAACTGGTGCCAAAATCGTCAGATTTATCCCCTCGAAAGGATTTACAGCTTTCATGCACAAATTGCCCCCCCTTCCCCCCCCCCCCCCCCCCCCCCCCCGCCCCTCCAAACCCGCTCGCTTTTGATCAAAACCAGGCCCCCACGTCCTTCAAAGCTCCGCCCCCCCCCCTCACCGGTTATTCGACTTACAAGATTCACTTGATAAAAGGATACATTTCCCTTCACAGCTGTCAGATTTTGTCCCCCTCAGAAAAGGGTTTTATAGTTTCCGCGCACAGACTGACTAACATCACCCTGTTGACCCTGGTACAAGCTACACTGTACAGTCGACCCCGCTTTAAAGACGCACATAGGTTTTTTTTTTCAGGGCGTCTTTAACCCGGGGAATCGTCTTTAACTTTCCGGGGACAATAACTCCCCTTCCCCGGGGTCAACGGAGACGTAACCTACGTCAAACGACGCGCCATTTCAGCAGGAATACTGGCATGACAGGCAAACGCCGAAAAAGAATCACCACGCCGTTGTAGGTATGTATGTAGAATTTAAGTTTTCGCGGACATCACCTCCACCCGCGCCAACCTGAGAAACTACAACCTTGGCGCTGCACATAGACTACTTGCGTGTGTGGACTGCGCGTGCTTTGCGTTCGAATTTACAAACAAGGGAACCTGTATTCGAGTACATTTAGTCTCTCGTTGGCCCACTTGAAAATCACTCCTCTGAAGCCTACGCTTGATGTAGTCACCACATGAAAAATTTGCGTACTGCCGTTTCAACGTCACGTACCAACCAGAGAGCCACCTGCGCCCGAAACCACACAGCTCGAGTACAGGGGAAAAATAACACCATGAAGCACGAAACACGCACAACGCTGAAACAAAGAGAGCTCACTCCACTGCAGTTTTAAAAACCGAATCCACACAGAGCATGAAACATGTTTGCCGAGCGAAGCAAAATCACAGATCGCACCAGCGACCTTAGCCCAAAGAACGGCATTCCCAAACTACGACTTCCATGCATCACGAAGGGTGGACTGCACCTCACCCCTCCCCTTCGCTCTACGCTTGACTTGAGTTTCATGTGTAAACGAATGAACGGTTCTCGAAAGAAGGAATAGCGATTCGCTGTATTTGCCGTTTCCCCCTTTCGCGTACAAGTAGGAACGAACTTCCTCAAGACGAGAGCGGACATCGGCTTCTGAAAGGGAGGTTGTGACTAACCCTAACCCTAACCCTAACCCTATGGTTCTGTAAAAAATGTCGTCTTTATAGCGGGGAGTTGACTTAAGCCGAGCGTCTTTAAAGCGGGGACGACTGTAGTTCCAAGGGGAGTCGCCGACCTATATCCTTAATGAGGACACACACCCAGTAATACGCGCGATCGGAGTATCACACACAGCTTGCAAAGATGAGTTTCGACGAAATCTTCGATCTCACAGCTGGAGTGTATTTTCATTTTTTACAATATTTATATTGGGGAGGAGGCAGCACGACACACACACTGCTCGATGGTGAGCACTTTTACATATGATAATCCAGAGTTTTGTCTTTCCAGTGCATGCCGCTGCCGCTGCTGTTGCTGCTGCGAGGTGCACGATACGCTCCAATATCACACTATAGCCCTCATGCCTCTCCACCCACTCTCTGTGCTGTGCCGAACGCTCATGCTCAATGGCCTTGCCCTTGACCATTCCTGAACCGTCACCGAAGTTGGCCCCGCAGCAGCAGATGAAGTCCTCGCCATCGGCTGGCTTTCCGCAGACGCTTTGTAGCCAAGCGGTTTTGTCAAAGGAGGGTTGTAGCAGGGGTCCCTTCACCGTGGAGGCTGCGCTCATTGTGACCATTCTCTCTTGCTCTCTCCCTTTTTCTCCGTTGCTCTGCGCTGTGCGTAGCTGGTGCGCAGGCCTCTGCTGCGCGACCAGGGGGCTGCGTGTCTGCTATGTACCCCCCCTGCCCCTTTATCATATATAAACAAGGGCTCCGCATGGGCGCCGGCATTCGCCGGCGCCCATGCTTCGGGTAGGGCAGGGCAGCACTTCGACAACTTAAGGTGTAGCTGTCCGATTTGGCATGCATTGAACTTTAAAGTAATGCCAAGAGTTTAATACGAACATGGATTATGAAAGTCATGATTTGACAGAAAAAAACGTAATAATATACAACAAAGAAGGCAAGGATAGGCGAAGCACACTATGTTAAATGCGCCGTCAAGTAAAAGTTGGCGTCTATCAAACAAAAATACCGAAAATATTATTATTGAGAACCTGCATCGCCTCTATCTAGGCGAAACGAAAGAGGCCTTGGCATTAATGAAGAGACTGCACTGCTGTCCCCGTGGCAATGGAGGTTCGAAGTCGACAGGATGCAAAGTGGGTTTGCATCAAACGTCGACATGGGGCCATGTCAGCCGGCGTGCTTTTGGAAGAAGATTGCTTTGTTTGTTTGTTACGTGAAGGCTGTCGCATTGGTTGGTTTGCGTGGTTGCGGGCGAGGAGAAAAACGAAGAAGAGGAGGGCGATCTCTCGTTGCGTCGGCGTTGTCTAAGATAGGTGCGGGGGTGGCTTTGCTCGTACGGGAGGTTGGCGTAGCGCTTCTTCTCTGTTTTTTCTCGAGAAGGCGGCATATGTGTGTCTGCTGTCTTTGCTTCGTGGGTGCTTTCACGTTGTCGAAATCGGACGCGTCCCCTCAATACATAATATCTTGAGTGTCTCTACCATGACGACTGCTGATAGTGCCGTGCGTATTTCCCAGAGACTGACATATTATTTACTGGTAAAAATAATCATATACCTTTCTTTGCAACATTTTTTTTCTTCATCCCATTTATCATCCCCGCACCACTCTCGCGCTCCCTCCCAGTAGCGCTCCCTCCCAGTAGTAACTCAGATCCGTGGTCACATAGCGGGCCCTCCTCCTCCCTCCCCACTTCGGCACGTGCCTTCATTTTTACCGCGAGGAGAATCGAGAATTTTCTTCCCTCGTCGACTCGCGTCGAATTGTACCTAGCAGGCGCTCTCAGCAGTTGATCTCTTTTTTTGATTGCATTTTTGCAAATTAGGTCATATTCATCGTGGTGGGTGTCGAACTCAAGGACAACCAAACGTTGGAGGCATTCGAGGGTAAAACCACTAGACCACCGGGGCGGCCGGCTGACAATTGATTAAAACAAAACAGGATCTTTGCATAGGGTTCAAAATCGTGTTGGCAGAAAAACCAAATTTTGCAGGAAGCAGCTGAAAGGTCAAGAAACAGGCAATCAGTTGTTGTTGTTGTTGTTGTTGTTGTTGTCACATTAACTCGCACAATCCAGTCCGTGGTCACAGGACTGGTTCCAGTCACTCTGGAGCTGAGGAATACCCTAGGGAAAAACACAAACAATCGAAGGTGGTACACGCATATATCACAGCTGACGCAATTCATGCCTCCACCAGAAACATATAAAAGTGAGACCGGGAGTCAGTATACGATGTGCCAGGTCCATACGGGTGCATACGTCTCATTACTCGCGCCTGGAAAAACCGACTATACCGCTTGCCACCCAAGAAAGACTACCACGTACATATCACACGTAGTATCTATCACTATGCATACGCACAACAGACGCAAGTCAATTGGAAAAAAGAAACAAAGAAAAAAGAACAGAAAGGAAAGGAAATGGGTGCATGGGGCCAAGAAAAAGAAAAGAAAAATATATTTTGGGGGGTCTACTGGCGAGGCTGCCACCAGAACGGGATGTCACATGTCACGTGGTCTTTCGACGGTCTACAGCAGTAGTACTACGAACGACTTCCGATACACCCACCGAAGCACGGACTACCGGCCAATTACGCGATCGACAGCTGGCCGTGGTTGTCACGTGTCTCTGTGTTGGGGGCCCCTGCCCTGCCTCTTGTTGGCTCTTGAGAGTGATGGGTGTACGACTAAACTTGCCAACGAACGGCACTCGCACTGCACTTTGAGCTATCTGCTGTAGTTCTGGTTGCTACTTGTTGCTGCATTATGTGCTAGAAGTTTCGCCCTTCGGCTACTGCTGTACACCTGCTGTTGTGTGTTTGCCAGTGTCGTCAGTTGGCGTTCATGCTCGTCGTACATACTGCTGTTCTCACCGAGTACGTGCGGGTTTCCTCGTACCTCAACCGTACGACGACGAGCTCAAAACAGAAGGGAGGTGACATGAAATGGCATGGACAATGGCCACATAGAAGCGAGCACAGCGGGATAGTTCGCTGCGAATCAATCGTACTCGTTCATGCCTACATACAGCAGAGGCTGGCTGGAGTGTCAGCGGCCGTGCTAAAGCCAGGGCCAAAGGCCGAAGACATGGCTCTTCTACCTGCTTGGTTTTGTCTCGAGATTTTGTTATATATTGGACAGAGTGATGCGTGTACGACTAAACTTGCCAACTGCACTCGCACTGCACTTTGAGCTATCTGCTGTAGTTCTGGTTGCTACTAGTTGCTGCATTATGTGCTAGAAGTTTCGCCCTTCGGCTACTACTGCTACACCTGATGTTGTGTGCTTGCCAATGTCGTCAATTGGCGTTCATGCTCGTCGTACATACTGCTGCTCTCACCGAGTACGTACGGGTTTCCTCGTACCTCAACCGTACGACGACGAGCTCAAAACAGAAGGGAGGTGACATGAAATGGCATGGACAATGGCCACATAGAAGGGAGCACAGCGGGATAGTTCGCTGCGAATCAACCGCACTCGTTCATGCCTACAGCAGAGGCTGGCTGGAGTGTCAGCGGCCGTGCTAACTCCAGGGACAAAGGCCGAAGAGACGGCTCTACCTGCTAGGTTTTGTCTCGAAATTCTGTTACGTGAAAGTATCATGGTTTGGGAGTTATTTTTTCACGAAACATCTTGCCGTCGGTAATTTGTGTCACGAAGTTGTTGGATATCGTCGGTAACTTGTGTCACGTTTTAGGTGAACCCACACTGAAAAATGAATTTCCAGCTGGCAAAACGAGCAGAAACAAAAGCAATAAAATGCCGAGCAAGAAACCAAACGAACTAGTAAAAAAGTACAGCAAAGAAACTAACGCTCGAGAGTATGCCACCGCAAAATTCCAAACATTATCACGTACCGTTTGGAAATGATGCCAATTTTGTAAATCATTCAGGCGTTGCAGCCACTAAGATTCAACAATTTTTCCAAAATTCCTCCTCGACACTCGCTCGTCTCGCTCGGCGCCCGTCCGCGTTCACGTCGATGTGCGGAACGGACACGGCAGGGCGAGGGGCGTTGGAGCCGCCCCCCGAAGGCGGCGCTCGAACCAAGCCATATTCGACCGAGAATTCCAGTTCCGCGAATCGCATACTTAGGCCGAGACGAAAAGCTCGTGACCAAAGTCCATGACACCAAGGAATGACTCGATTTTCAAGGAATGATTTTATATATATTTACAAGGGCTTCGCTCGCGGGCGGCTGGGCGCCGCCCGCTACGCTTGCGGAAGGAGGAATAGACATTCAGTAGAAAGGCGGAAAAGAAGCACAAATGGCGCAACTGGCGACTTGAAAATGCCAAGAGGTCCATATATAGTACAACGGTACAGGATAGAGACGATTATGATTATGAGTTTGTTATTATCATCCATTCGCCCAGTCCATGATGGGCGCGTCGGAGGACTTGCTTGGCATATCCTTCCACCTCTCAGGTAGCACCCAGGTCCTGTACACCTATTAATAGCTTCTCTAAGTCGATCATCAATAATAAATTATCGCAGTGCATAAACACCAGGCACGCGCTTGTCAAGGATAGAGACAGGAAAACTACAACTTAAGATGTAAAGGAGCGCAGTGCCAAAAAAAACATGCTGGAAGCAGGAACTTGAACGCACACACCGCAAACATGTGAAGTACATTTGTATTCCTGAAAGACGAAGAGCACGCATTTAGGCATAGTTATCAAAAAACGATGCTGGTATAATAAACCACAACTTAACGTTCTATAAAGAACGTGCT
This sequence comes from Undaria pinnatifida, assembly GCA_012845835.1. Taxonomy (NCBI): domain Eukaryota; class Phaeophyceae; order Laminariales; family Alariaceae; genus Undaria; species Undaria pinnatifida. Next base: position 18,647,423 of record JABAKD010000016.1, read on the forward strand.
GTCAACATTGCTTCCGAAGGAGCATGCAGGCTTGCTTGGACTCTTCCTCCTCAGCGGAGGTACCCAGCACCTTGCACTCTTGTTTTTTGTCGATGGTCTTGTGGATCTGTCCACAAACGTTGAAGCATGGCGGGAGAACGTCGATAAGTATGTGTAAAAAAGTATTCGTACTTCTCTCCAGCAGACGTCGTAACCATCCAAACTATTGGAGCTCCTTTCGCTGTTAGTAATTGTTGTGGTATTGTTGTACTTGCTCTTGGTACTTGGAAAAAGAGCCGCACTTCATAGACTATATCCGCACGCCATCCCCTAGTCTTGAGCAAGAGACATGGATGTCTCGACTCGTGACATACAGGACGCAAGATAAGAGTAAAACGTACCTCGATGTCGAACGCCCTCGTGGCACCGTGGGAATGGAATGCGGGATGTATATCGAGCAAGTGGTCGCCTGCCTTCTTTAGGAGGTCACCGACCTTGATGTCGCCGGTGCACTTCGTGTTTATGTCCTCGCCGACTTGGCGGCCCTCGGCGGCTGCTTCGCAGGGCTTCTGCAAACGACAACAACGGATGGGAATACCTTGCGTTCAATGAATGTTCAAAATAGTAAGGCCACGTAGCTGTCGTCGATTTCCAAAGTTTGAAAGGAAGTCGTACAATTTAACACTGTTGTAATGAAAGCGGTCGTTTATGGGCAAAGCCCTGCCTGGTACCACAACGTTGCTAACACCTATGAAACCACCACTGGGACAGGAACGAACGGGATTCACAGTCGCAACTGGTAAGCGTAAGCCCCGGTACACTGCTATATAAGGCCTACCGGCGGAATACCGACAACGAAGGGTAAGAGACAGTACCTGCTGTATATATTGTTCGGTACTACTCTATTACTGCTGCTATCAACACTATTACGACCGACGTGTACTGCGATTCCTGAAGAGGTTGCGCACCCTACTTGTACTCGTTAATACAAAGAGTTCATGTGGTTGTATGAAAAATGAGTAACAGTAGTAGTACACCGCGTCACTACATGAACAACTCGCTAACCCCAATCACGGGACTGCTCTCCAGCATCACCCAGGTTAACTTCAGCTTCTGTTTACTGCTATATATCAACCTCCAGTGTGTACTGCGACTGGTGCTGAGGTATCATGCTGCTGTGTTATTTATCACTGCATGGACCATTTTTACAACCCTGGCTGACCCCCGTGATGAGACTTGCCCGTTTTCATTGCGTCTTACATGTGTAGATACCACGTAGTCGTAGTCGTACATCCAAAACGTGTGTTTATATCACAGCACAAAGCGTCACTGCATGGACCACTTGTTCAACCCCCGCTTACCCCGATGACGGGACTGCCCCGTACTCGTAGTCGTACATACATGAAGTGTGTTTGGCTGTACGTATGAAAAAGAAATCGCATCACACAGCAGCGTCACTGCATAGGTCTACTCGTAGACCTGAGTACTTGTACAATTCCCGCTTACACCGCGATGACGGGACTGCCCCGTACACGTGCTCGTACATGCAAAAGTGTGTTTGTACGCATGAAAAAGAAATCACAGCACAACGACAGAAATGTAACTCACGTTTCGTCAAGCTCTCAGCTCCTTCGTTAGGGACGCCGATCGAAGGTGAATCACAGGTGTCCGCGTCACACCAGTCATACACACGAGGGTTGTCGCCGCTTCCCCAGTGCTTCTTGTTAAGGTTATGAAAAGCTTGGCACGTGGAAGGCTCGTCACTCCTGCAGGTGTCGCAGACAGCGTACTGGGAACTCCTGTTTTTCCTATTTCGTGCGATGAGGAAGCCGTCACAACCCTTGCTCGGGCACGGCCAATCAGGATTGCCAGAAGAAGCTGAGTCCCGTTCTTGCCCGACCAGCTTCCACACGCCTGATCCTGAACCTCCACCACCCCCACTGTTGGCGGAGCCTCCTCCCGCACTAGCCTTGGTCCGCTTCGCAAATTTCAACTTCAAATTGTTATTGCCGATCCGGCAAATTTCAAATTCAAATTGTTTGCAGCCGTCAACGGCAATTCCCTCTCAGCAGCCAGCAATTGGCCAACTTCAAAAAAAGTAAAAGTACAAAAAAGAAGTTGCTGAAAAAGCAAAATAAAAATATCAGAGAGCAAGCAGTAAATATCAGAGAATGAGAGCTAAAAAGTAAGTAAGAATGAGACTAGGGAAAGCAAGGAAGGCAAGGAACTTCGGGACGGTTCTTTTTCCCAGCAACTAATTTTCTTTTCGGCAATTACGGGCTGAGAAGGGCTGAGAGGGGGGAGGATATGCCGAGCGAGACGTCCGAGGGGGGCGAGGTCTAGGTATATAGTTTTATGATTTAGAATAGGGTTGTTTTCATAGGAAATTATGTGGCGTAATGGGGGGGGATGGGGTCTTACACAATAGTAAGATACCACATAGATGATACATGTGGCGCCCGGGTTGTTTTCCTAGATGGAGCGTGGGGGCGGGGCTCTTGGCATTACCAAATCACCAGTTTGCACTTTCACTCGACCATGAACCTTGGACCTTTGCCTGCTTCACAACGTTTTTTCTGCTGTTTTTCCTTTCTGTAAGCGCGGGTAGCTGGCGGCACGCGGATCGAGAAGCGCCTTGAACGCGGATCGAAGCGCCTTGTACCAGGTACATAAATGAATTGAACAAGCGCTGCCGCCCTAACCCTACCCGATGCGGCACCCGTGCGCAGCCCTTGTACAGCAACAACAGCATCATCTATCTCGAAACCTCTCGAAACCCGAAGCACGAAGCACAAAAGCAGGCCAGAAAGAAGGACAGAGAGAAAGAAAGCGCGGCGTGGTCGTGTTTTACAACAGCCAGTCGTGGCCAACGACTTTGGATCCAGGGAGGATCCCCGCTGTTTCATGTTCGTTCTTGTTTTTTTTTCACCCAGGAGTCAGCAGCAGCAGCTACAGGCTCGTACCCTTGCTGTAACCACATAACCACCGCCGTATCACGGATGTAACGTATCTACGTATCTACGAAGATTGGGTTTTGTTAAAATATTAATATTAGGCGTTTTCTTCACAAATCTCGGATTTCAAATTCAGCTTCTTAAACAGCAGATTTGTGTGTGCGGGGAGCGGGGATGGGAACGGAGGCAACATGTAACACCAGAGTGGACAGCAGTGGTTTCTGGTTTTTCAGCACCACGACCAACATGGAACTCGAATGAACGACTCCGACGTATCATAGCTCGGACACACCATGTGCGACGGTGCTGACCTACAGAGCTTCGAGGATGCGGTAAGTTCAGGACCTTTGTGGAGACGTTGGTTTTATGTCGGGATTCCTCGCAAACTGGAGTGTGCGAACCTTCATCGCTTCATGTGTGTTCTGCTCTGATGTTGCGGTGTTTTTATGCATGACACCACAACAGCAGGGTACAATTATACTTGAACTAGAAAGGCACCAACTTACTAGCTGTGAGATCGAAGAGATCGAGTATTTCGTCGAAAAACTAGGGTATAGGTCATCTGCGACTTCCCTGAGTACTGTTAATAGCTAGTACCAGGGCTGCATGAGCAACATACACTCGATCACGGCACGTACAAGAGAGAAAAATGAATCCTAAATCGGGGGGGGGGGAACAGGGGGGAAAAAGAGGGGGGTGTCCAAACGAATCTGAAAACAAAAACGAACAAGAGGCAACGGTCGAGATGGGGCGTCAGCGCTGCTGATGCATCATCCAGCTGTGGTAGAGGTGACGACACACCCTGAAAAAAGAGTGGGGTGCGCCACATAAGTAGCGGGCCACATCCTGCTGCTGCAAGGGCAACGGTGTCCTGGAGCGCAAGATAGTGCTGGATAAAGTGGAGGTGCTGGCAAACAGCATACTGTAGTCTAGTCTAATATTCGTATTTAGGTCGTATAGCAGCAGCGATTCTGCAGCGATTCGAACAGCGACGATGCCACGGGCCACAGTTTTGACCGCGGTGGTGGAAGCTGCAACGTCTGGCACCGGCGGCATGTTTTCCATGTATTCTCTGCTCTCTGTCTTCTGTGTGTAGTGTCTACAGGACCTTGTTAACTGCGGTTGTCGGCAACGTGTTGGCCCTCGCTCGGGTGCGGGAAATCACTTTTGGGCTACGTACGTACTCCCATTTCTATCAGCGATGGCCAACATTGGGTATACCCGGTGCCTTTATGGATAAAATCGGGTACCTTTATTTTTCAGTGTTCGCCATGCCCCCAGGACGCCATCTGATTGGCCAACGCCGGCCCCCTCCCGACGATGGCCACATTTCCGCCGGATAAACCCGTTTTTGGCTGCTCAACCCGCACAAGGTGCCTGATTATTACACCCCCCTACCCGATAATGGCCGGACTGTTCGACCACATCGGCCCAACGGCCCACCACGCACTATATATCTAAACCACTAACAAGAGCACCAGACATGGACGCGACATCTACAGGACTACAACATCTTCGACGACAGTGGGGAGAAAACAGGACGTATAAGTGTACACTATATATAGTCTATAATAATGTGGAAAGTAAGTACAGACAGGGATGTTAGCACTGCGGTAAACCACACGACCAACCTATTACGCAGGGTATTTCGTGCCTCCATCCGCTTACATGATTGCCTGACAACCTCTACTATTCCAAACGCAGTGGAATGTGCCTAACGAAGTAAAGTCACCCTCGCGTTCAATAGTGGTGACATCGCATGTCCACGTGAGACAACCTTTAAGAAACGCAGTAGCATATGCCTGACGAAGTGAAGTCACCCTCGCCTTCAATAGTAGTGACATCGCATATATATGACGTTGCATGCCCACCTCAACTGCTGTATTTGTAAGATGTATCTCTGTCTTAGAATTGGCGACCTCAGAGTCCCACAGCGGCACGGTAAAAATCATGGACGTGAAATCGCACATTTGAGACAATAATAAGTTGAAAAGGAAGCACAAGCAGACGTGATACACTGCCGACCCATCGCATACCCTCCTGAGACGACCTCTACGAAACACAGTACCATTTACCTCACGAAGTAAAATCACCCTCGCGATCAATAGTGATGACATCGCATATACCACTAACAAGAGCACCAGACATGGACGCGACATCTACAGGACTACAACATCTTCGACGACAGTGGGGAGAAAACAGGACATATAAGTGTACACTATATAAATCTATATATCTTAGTTCGCTTATCGCATATGCACATCCTTACGTCTGCGGATATCTCCCGCCTCTGACCGCCTTTCCGCGCGGTTTCTTCGCTGAGGCGTGCCCCCGCCTCGCCTGCAACCACCGGCTCAGCTGATCCGCCCGCTCGGCGCCGTAGCGCGCGCGCGAGGCCTCGACGTCGAGATCTACGACGAGATCTCCGAAAAATCGTGCCCTGTGAGATGTTTGGTGCGTAGTCTGCACACAGGGCTAATGTCTTCGCGTTATTTCTTCGGTACGTGTTCTCTGACCTCCGACACTCGGGGGGGGGTCGATTACCTGGCCGGCGTCGCCGTTGTGAAGGCCACTAAGCGAGGTTTGTGCTAGGACCTGAGGAAGAAAAGTTCGTAATCCCCGAGAACACATGCCACCCAGGCGTAGTGGAGAACTGCGAACTCTCAATATTTTTGAACCCCGGTAGTCTACAGCAGCACGTATACATGTACATGATGTACAGCAGTAGCTGAAGCTATGATGAGCCTGCAGCATCACGAAGCTACAAATGGTATATGCACAGCAGCATCACGAAGCTACAAATGGTATATGCACAGCAGAATCACGAAGCTACAAATGATATATGCACAGCAGCAGCTAGGCGTCGTGGAGAACTGCGAACTCTCAATATTTTTGAACCCCCGGTAGTCTATACAGCAGCACGTACATGTACATGATGTACAGCAGTAGTTGAAGCTATGATGAGCCTGCAGCATGACGAAGCTACAAATGGTATATGCACAGCAGCATCACGAAGCTACAAATGGTATATGCACAGCAGCAGCTGTGGCCGCGCCTTTCTGCGTAGCAACGCAGAGCGTCACCCAGCTGGGGTGAACCGCCATGCTCTCCCATAATTTCCAGGCTGCCTTCTCGCATTGTTCCGCCGCACACGGGAAATCGGGAAAAAATTGTCGGCATTTTCCCTTTCCAGTATCTCCCATATAAATCTATATATGTTAGTTCGCTTATCGCATATGCACATCCTTACGTCTGCGGATATCTCCCGCCTCTGACCGCCTTTCCGCGCGGTTTCTTCGCTAAGGCGTGCCCCCGCCTCGCCTGCAACCACCGGCTCAGCTGATCCGCCCGCTCGGCGCCGTAGCGCGCGCGCGAGGCCTCGACGTCGAGATCTACGACGAGATCTCCGAAAAATCGTGCCCTGTGAGACGCTTGGTGCGTAGTCTGCACACAGGGCTAATGTCTTCGCGTTATTTCTTCGGTACGTGTTCTCTGACCTCCGACACACGGGGGGGGGTCGATCACCTGGCCGGCGTCGCCATTGTAAAGGCCACTAAGCGAGGTTTGTGCTAGGATCTGGAGAAGAAAAGTTCGTAATCCCCGAGAACACATGCCACCCAGGCGTAGTGGAGAACTGCGAAGTCTACAGCAGCACGTATACATGCACATGATGTACAGCAGTAGCTGAAGCTATGATGAGCCTGCAGCATCACGAAGCTACAAATGGTATATGCACAGCAGCATCACGAAGCTACAAATGGTATATGCACAGCAGAATCACGAAGCTACAAATGGTATATGCACAGCTGCTAGCAGCAGCTAGGCGTCGTGGAGAACTGCGAACTCTCAATATTTTTGAACCCCCGGTAGTCTACAGCAGCACGTATAAATCAGCAGCACGTACATGTACATGATGTACAGCAGTAGCTGAAGCTATGATGAGCCTGCAGCATGACGAAGCTACAAATGGTATATGCACAGCAGCATCACGAAGCTACAAATGGTATATGCACAGCAGGTATATGCACAGCAGCAGCTGTGGCCGCGCCTTTCTGCGTAGCAACGCAGAGCGTCACCCAGCTGGGGTGAACCGCCATGCTCTCCCATAATTTCCAGGCTGCCTTCTCGCATTGTTCCGCCGCACCATCGGGAAAAAATTGTCGGCATTTTCCCTTTCCAGTATCTCCCATATATGAATTAACAAACTTCGTCTAACTCTTGGCATTACTTCTTACCCTCTGAATATTTACTATCCTGCGCTGCGACCGGCGGCCGTCCAGGCCGCCGGCGTAGCCCCTTGTATAGTCTATAATAATGTGGAAAGTAAGTACAGACAGGGATGTTAACACTGCGGTAAACCACACGACCAACCTATTACGCAGGGTATTTCGTGCCTTCATCCGCTTACATGGTTGCCTGACAACCTCTACTATTCCAAACGCAGTGGAATGTGCCTAACGAAGTAAAGTCACCCTCGCGTTCAATAGTGGTGACATCGCATGTCCACGTGAGACAACCTTTAAGAAACGCAGTAGCATATGCCTGACGAAGTGAAGTCACCCTCGCCTTCAATAGTAGTGACATCGCATATATATGACGTTGCATGCCCACCTCAACTGCTGTATTTGTAAGATGTATCTCTGTCTTAGAATTGGCGACCTCAGAGCCCCACAGCGGCACGGTAAAAATCATGGACGTGAAATCGCACATTTGAGACAATAATAAGTTGAAAAGGAAGCACAAGCAGACGTGATACACTGCCGACCCATCGCATACCCTCCTGAGACGACCTCTACGAAACACAGTACCATCTACCTCACGAAGTAAAATCACCCTCGCGATCAATAGTGATGACATCGCATATATATGACATCACATACCCACCTCGCCTGATGTATTTGTAGGACGTATCTCTGACTTAAAATTGACGACCGCAGAGCCCCACATCGACAAGGTAAAATTATAGGCGTGAAATCGTACATTTATTTGAGACAAAAATAATTTGGAAAAGGAAGCACAGGCAGATGTGTTAAAATTGCGGTAAACAACCTTACCAACCCATTACGTAGGGTATTTCGTACATACCGTCTGCATGATCGCCTCCCCACCTATGCCAAGCGAAGTATTACTAACGAGGTAACGTGATTGAGCGCGTGTATACCAAGTATGACTAATGAGGTAACGTAATTGAGCACATGTATACCAAGCGTTCCTTTAAAACTGACGATTCGCATCCCTCCCTCTAATGCTCAATGACGGAGACAGCACATGGCCACATACATCACCTCGCATGCTGTATTTGGCAATACGTATCTCTTGCGTATAATTAGCGATGTCGATAATAATGGTAACTGTATGATGATGGTGACAAACAGTTAGGCCTGGGACTGGCAAAATTTTAGACGTAGAATCTGGAAAAAAAATGTCCCATGGTCGTTCTCTGGGAAAAAAACTCTTTAGGAAATCAACCAATCAGCGATGGGGGGAAAGGCCCCACATCACCTACAAAAAAATATTCGTGAAAACAAAGCCTGTGCCGCTCGCTGCTGTTCTGCGGCAAAAAAAGTTGGAGCGTGTGTAGAAAAAAATAGCTGCTGCTGCTGCTGCTGCTGCTGCTTGCTGCTGCTGCTGCCCGAGGTGCTGCTCTACCCCCCGCGTGTAGCAGCGTACTCAAGGAACAGCTAGCGTAGGCGGAACATATCTTCTGGGGGACCCTCCGGCAAGATGGCCGACAGCAGACCTATGCATCTGAATTCCTCCAAGATGGTGATATTATGCAGCAGCAGTGCCGTAGTTTTTCCTTTTTTGCGAACCTCCAGCGTCTTTCCCAACTCTATCTCGCGTGCCTCCGATGCAGCACGCTTCACCTCTAGCTCGCGGGAAAGTTGCTGCTGTGCGTGCAGCTCGACTCGGGTTTGGGCCAAGGCTGCATCTGACTCGTGTCGGAGGTCCTGCTCCAGGTTGAGTTTGCCTTTCTCCTCGGACAACTGTTGAGAGACATCTTGCAGCAAAGACTTTGCCTCAGCGGCCTCGACCCGGCTCTCGTCGCGCTGCTTCACGACCCGGTCACGGATGCTCTCGGCCGCCTCGACACCGCCGCGCTGGATGGCAAGCGCCCGGCGTGCAGCCACGCCCGCGTCTGCCGTCGTGGTCCCGGTACGCGCCCGATAAGCCTCCTTGACCTTGGCAAATTTTTTCTTTTTCCTTTCGGTCCCGTGCCTTCAGGTTTTTCGAGTTGCCCATGGCTAATTTTGCACGATCACTCTGCCAGAATGACCCAATGTGGCCAACTTTGTTTGCGAATTTCTCGCCGGCTATTTACTCGATTTAAGAGCGGATTGCTTTGCTGTCTCCTCCAAGTCCCGGCGGAGGGAAATACGGGTATTTTACCAATACCCAGTTGCATTAGTTCGACCCCATTGAGCAAGAGACGAATATGAGCAGAAAACACGAGTTTTCCCGCACATTTCCGTCCGATTAGACTTCAAAATACAACGGAAAATTCAGAACGATCCGTATTTCCCTTCGTTTACACTGATTACACGTGTCTGTTGAATTTCAGGATCCAACTCGCCTCCTGTGTTGCGTATTTTGTGATACCCTGTTAAACATTATTTCAGTCTAAAACCAAGTAAAAACAGTGTTTGCAATTTTTTTCTCCGAGACATTTTTTCGGATTTTTTGGTGGTTTTCGCCGAATAGACCTGCCATTTTTTGGGGTCAAATCGACTTCCAGTCCCAGACCTAACAGTGCATGACCACATCACCTCGCCTGTTGCATTTGACAATACGTATCTCTTTCTTATAATTAGCGATGTCAGAAAATAATGGTACCTAAAAATATTCTATAAAATATTCTAGCTTTCGATCGATGTATCATACAACAACAAACTATGAAGATTTAACACGTTATTTACTACACTTAAACACTGGGTTGCATGCTGCATCTAACATCAAACCTTCTAGAATAGTAAACATTACAAGCCAGATGATATAAATGGATGTCTTATTGCTTCAATCGTCAGGTTTGTCCCCTTTGAGGATTTATAGTTTCCGCGCACATATTGAAATGTCCCGCCCCCCGCCCCCCCCCCCCCCCCTCCCCTCCCCCTCCACTGACCTCTTTTTCATAACAAACCCCAACCCTTCCCCCCCCCGCCCCTCCGTCCCCCGATCCCCCCCCCCCTTCCGCCTAGTCTGTCCAAACGCCCCACTCACAATCAAAATCGGCCTGAGTAATAAACACCTATACGCAGTTGATATCACGTCATTATCTTTCTGACCATCCATGACGTAGTTTTCAATTATCCCCCCCCCCCCCCCCCCCCTCCCAACGCCCCCTCTTTTCCGACCACCTACACGATCGCCTAGACCTAGCACCACGCGTATAACAAGCTGCTACATATCTTTGATCTCACAGCCGAAGTGTATTTGAATATTATTTGTGACCTAAACCTCCTAAAAATCCCCCCCCCCCCCTCTTGCTCTCCCTAACTCAAACGCCCCACCAAATATCGAAATCCGCCACATCAATAAACACTTCACGCACAGGATATCACCTCATTATCTTTCGAGAGCCATCCATGCCGCTGTGTTCCCCCCCCCCCCCCCCCCCCCCTCCAACGCCCCCTCTTTCCCGACCACCTGCACGATCGCCTAGACCTAGCACCACGCGTATAACAAGCTGATACATATCTTTGATCTCACAGCCGAAGTGTGTTTGAATATTATTTGTGACCTAAACCTCCTAAAAAAATTCCCCCCTCCCCTCTTGCTCTCCCTTACTCAAACGCCCCACCAAATATCGAAATCCGCCACATTAATAAACACTTCACGCACAGGATATCACCTCATTATCTTTCGAGAGCCATCCATGCCGCTGTGTTTCCCCCCCCCCCGCCTTAAAGGCCCCCTTCTTCCCCATCACCCGCACCTTCGCCTAGACCTAGCACCACACGTATAACAAACCCCTCATCTAAAGCCCTCCCGCCCCCCCCCCCCCCCCCCCCCCCCCCGCCCCCCCCAACCCATCCTAACCCCACCCCCTCGAACACTCCACCCTCTCTTTACTCACTGATTGTACGACTTACCCCAGGATATACATGATAAACTGATGTATTATTTCCAAAAATGTCACATTTATCCCCTCAAAATAATGTATAGTTTCCAGGCACATATTGAGCTGCCCCCCCCCCCCAATAATATACTGGTGCCAAAACCGTCAGATTTATCCCCTCGAAAGGATTTATAGCTTACATGCACAAATTGCCCCTGTCCCCCCCCCCCCGCCCCCCTCCAAACCCGCTCGCTTTTGATCAAAACCAGGCCCCCCTTTCCCTTCACAGCTGTCAGATTTTGTCCCCCTCAGAAACGGGTTTTATAGTTTCCGCGCACAGACTGACTAAAATCATCCTGTTGACCCTGATAGCTACACTGTAGTTGTAAGGGGAGTCGCCGACCTATATCCTTAATGAGGACACACAACTCGTAATGCGCGCGATCGGAGTATCACACACAGCTTGCAAAGATGAGTTTCGACGAAATCTTCGATCTCACAGCTGGAGTGTATTTTAATTTTTATAATATCTAAGTTCCACCCGACTTCACCCCTCTGTTACCGACAAGACGCACAAGAACCATCTGCGTGATTTCCACGATTTGGTTTTCCCGCCCTTTCTCTCTCTTTCCACCAAAAATCCACCTCAGAACCGCGATCTCTCTCTCCTTCCGCCAAAAAGCCGCCTCTTTACGTCACCAGTAGAGACAACACCACGAGCGACGCTACCACGCTACGACCCTCCCTTCTACGAAGTGCTTTCCAGCGAAGTCCCTGCGGGAGGCCGTGGGCGTATCACCAGCGAGAATTTGTTCGGGAAGGAGAGGGAGGTCAGGATAACAAAATCATGGACATTTAGCAGATGGTTCTTGTGCGTCTTCGGTGACAGGGATGAAGTCGGTTGGGACTCAGATGGAGCGTGGTGGGCCGTTGGGCCGTGGCCGAACAGCCCGACCATTATCGGGTAGGGGATATACTAATTGCGTACCTTTTGCGGGTTGAATAGCCAAAAACGAGTCCACCCGGCGGAAATGTGGGCATCGTCGGGTGGAGGCCGGCGTTGGCCAATCAGATGGCGTCCTGGGGGCGTTGCGAACACTGAAATAGAAAGGTACCCTATTTTACCCAATATGTCCGATTTTGGCCATGGCTCAAAAATTTGAAAATCCAATTTGACAAAACATTTTCGGACTTCGAATTTGGATTTGATTTCGCGACCAAAATTGACTTGTTGAAAAACGCTCAAGAATTCTTGCATTAGTATTTTTTTTTACTCGTACTGCAGGCAAAGGCACGTTCGCCGACGTGCTAAGGACCTGCCAGTGATATGGCAACCCGCCGGCGTCACCTGGAACCGTTGTGAGGTCCCCGTTAATTGTTTCCTGGTGCTCCCTGCAAAACCCCAGGAAGATTTTAAGAATCATGATAACCCGCCGCTTACGCCCCGCCCCTTCCCCTGCGGGGCTAAGTAAACCCGGTATCTCACACCACACGTGTACTACTACATACCTGGTCGTACGACAGCGTAACAGTCTCAACGTGTTTATTGCAACCTGATTCCCCCCCTCTCTTGAGCGGCAGGGCGGGCGGGTGGGAAAGTCGCACAATCAGACTAGTCTCGTCTACCACGCAGAACAAGTTTCACTACCTCAGTGACAAGGCCAGTTACGACTGAAGAGCCAGCTCTCCTTCGTATGCTCCTATGTACGTACTCGTAACCCCATGTCCATTCTGCCCTATGCCGAGTGGGGACTGACCGCGTGCGATGTGCACGCTTGTCCGCCCATGTACAAAGTACTATTCTTTACTTCGAATACAGCCGGCCGCACAAACGCCGGCTTCCTGTGGAAACCTATAGTTTGTCTCCTATCGAGGAAGGGGCCCGTTGTTGTTCATATATGTGGGAAATCGGAATAACGCAGCCAGTCATACAATGCCCTGCTGACGAACACCGACGAGAGTAGACAAGGGCGACGGCTTGCGTCGTCGCGTGCGCCCCGCCGCCAGCCTCTCCTTTCTATTGGCGGTCCAGGCTAGGAAGCCATCACCCTCAGGGTCTGTTGGGTGGGCGGAGGGAGCCTCAACACACCGTGCGCGGAGCAGCGACGGCGATGAAGCTATCGAACTCTTGCGCGATTACTCGTGTTTTTGGCTCGTTGGATCAGTTTTGTGTGGCTTGGCGGAGTGAGCTGGTTGAAAAAAATTGGGATCGCGGCCGCCATGATATTTTTGAGGCGCCACCGCCGGGGTACACGATGTTCTACGGTCTGTAGGCGTGTGCGCAGCTATTGCCCCGGTCGCCTCTTGTTGAGTTTGGCGTTTTATGGCCTCGATCGTGGTCGCCGATTAGGCCAGAACCGCGCCAGGCTGCCCCGGGTGTGTTGTCCCACCGCGAACATGCAACGTCAAATTGGGCCAACTCCAAAATTGGGTTAGGATTTCCTCGCCAAAAGATATTCGAAGACTTTTTGCTTTTTTGTCGTTCAATTCAAATCTAGTATACCTCGAAATCGGAGTATTTGATGATTTTGCGTGTCTAAACCAATACTTGGAAGTAGAATTAATTGTTATAGATTTCACATTTTTTCCAATTTGTTTTTTTCTTGTGCTGTTAGAACTGGCCCTTCGCTTTGCTTTGTCGATAATTTTAATCCCCGACATTTTTAAGGGTGACTCTTGTGCAGTAATTTTTGCGTGATAATAAATGGAGGAAAGACGGATTTTCAATCGGCCAAAAAAAAACAAACAAATCTCTGTGCCGTGCGCCGTCTTATCGTGTTTTTTTTTTGTTTTGCTTAACTTCGCATGGGAATCAGCTATTTCACAGTAGAGCCCTTGCTGAACCAGACCTTTGAACTCCACGAGTGATATCTGCCAGGATGGGCAATCATCCTCCTTCACCACCCGCTCGTCGCAGAAAGAGCACGGAATGGGGAGCCCTCTCTTATGGAGCTGTTCGTTAGCTCCAGGCGGGGTAGGTTTCAAGTCATTGTATTAGTCTCCCGGCAGGGTAGAGGCAAGTCAAGAAGTGAGCTCGTACGCGAGAGCTCACAGTCTACCATCAATATGCCAGCCAAGCACTAGGTATACCATAATAGGCCAATAGCCCGAACTGGCACGAAACTGATACGTAACTATCGTACTGAAACTTCCAAATCAACAGGAGCATCACCGCCTATATCCACTGCTGTTTGCTTTTCAGCGTCAGGAAAAATCACGTTAGGTCGTTTCGATCGTCGTCCGATTCAAAATCGTTCCCTCGAGGAGACGAAATAACTCTGCCTAGCGCAGCTGTAGGGCCGCCATAACACACGCGGTGGTGGCAAGGATTTACGGGTTGTCTTCCTCTTGGTTTTGTTTGATTCTAGGGTGCTGTGTCGAAGCCTTGCCATGAGTCCAAGCCTTGCCATGAGCAGTAGGCTGTGAGTCGCGGACAAGTCTATACGTAGCATGTCTCCTAGATTCACGTCGTAGCCCACAACAGTGAAGTCTAAAACCCATATATCACCCTGTCGCCCCGGTGGCGTATCAGGTTATTCTCGAGCCTGGTATAGGTCAGGGGTCCGTTTTCGGGTCAAGTCGCTCTCACGGGAGAAGCGAAACCTGACTTCGTGACTTCGAGCCCCGCCGAGTGCATACTCGTATAAATTCGTTATGGGACTTTTTCTTGTGGACAAATTTACTTGCGGAAAGCGCGAGAGCGTGGGATTGCTGAACCCTATGCGCGATAAAAATTGAAGGCAAGAACAGGGGGGAAGAAGGGACGACACCTGTGACCACGGCTTGTCCAGAAGCTGGAAAGTAAAAGTGTGCAAAATATATATATATATGTACTCGTACAATGACTCCGAGGTATGGAGCAACACCAAATTTGACCGCGTTTGAGCTTGAGAAAATTGGAACTTAACAGTTTTGGTTGGTGATAAAAGTCTCGGAGGAACTTTTTTCTCCAACCCCCCCCCCACAAGACGCCGTTCTGGTCAGAAATGATCAGAACTGAGCCGAAATACCCCGAAACCTCCCTATAGACAGAATTTTTATCGCCAAAATTTCGATGCAGAAGATCCAGCCTAGAATTATGGAGGAGCCACAACAGCCAAATATAACTCGTCGGGCTCTTGGGGCCTCGGCGTGGATATTTGGCCAATCTGGAGGATTGAATTTCCCAATCTCAGCTTCGAATCTGTTTTGAGGCTTTGTTTCTTAAATTGAAAACTAGGTTTTTATGCACCATCGGTTTCATGGATTTGTCGTTGTGGTTTGTGGTGCTTTTGAATCGATGGCTGAATCACCCGCGCTGTTCCTGCTTTTTCTGGGCGGTATGATTTTGTGTTTTGGTGGTTTATCTTCACTACGTTTTGCTACAGGCGGAAGATTCGGAGCTCTTGGCTGAAGCTGCTGAGATCGAGATGGCAGCGCGTGCGGACTTGGGAACAGCCACGGTCCCAGTGATACCGATAAGACGAGCAGCAGCGGCACCACCACCACCACCACCACCACCACCACCACCACCACCACCATCACCACCACTTCAAGCACCAGCAGCGACGGCAGCAGCAGCAGCAGGTGGAGCAGACGGGAAAGGAGGTGGCCAAAACGAACATCGCACGACCAATAGACCCCGCTCTCATGTTCAGATGGAGTGCAATTCTGCCGTTGCTGCGAAGACTCATTTCGGCTGCTGCACCAGTCAAAGCCAACAGGCCACTAAGAATGATGAAGTCGTTCCCCGCCGAAAATCTTGCGGCACAGTGGGGGGCACCGGCGAAGGAGGGGGGGGAGGAGGAAATTGGGGAGAGAGGGGAAAAGACGGGAAAAGAGGAATACACCGAGGATGTAGAGGAGGAGCAGGAAGACGACGTCGAGGAACGGGAGGAGGAGGGGGAGAGGGAGGAAAAGGACGAGGAGTAGCAGGGGGAGGGGGAGGAGGAAAAGTAGGGGGAGGAGGAGGAGGAGGAGGAGGAGGGGGAGGAGGAGGGGGAAGAGTAGGAGAACGGGGAGGAGGCGGCGTGGCCATCACCGCGACAAGCCCACCGAGCAGCAGCCTCGCCCCTGAAGATGGATCCGACGCGTTGGAACAGTTCTCCATTTCGCCAACGGACCCCTTGCCAGACCAAAATGCCTTCGCCCCGCCCGTCCGCGCCATCGCCTGGGAGTCGAGCGTGTCGATATCTCGACGGGACGACCCGCGCCGGTTGATCGGGAACTACGGTGAGGCATTCGCTGTCGCCGTAGGCGCGCGGCGCTTGTGCTCCGACTCGGCAGTGGCAGGGGACAGCGAGGCGGAGGTCGTATCTTCGGATCCTACTCCTTCAATTGGTGGTGGTGGTGGTGGTGGTGATGGTGGTGGTGGTGGCGGTGATGACGTCGGTGGTAGTACATCAAGCAAAAAAATAAAGTCGAAAGGAGAAGAAAGCGTGATCTTGCACAATATTGCCGTGGTTTTACCTGCAACGGTGACATCGTCTTCTCCTCCTTCGTCTCCGAGGCGGAATCCGACGGATACCCGGGTGCACACGAAGAAAAGTACGAGTACGAGTACGACCCGAGCGGATACGAAGATGATTACGGCTACGACTGCAAGTACGACGAGTACTCGTACTTTGTTTTCCTCGTTGTCTCACGAAACGCCTTCGATAAAGGTCGAATCCGAGAAGGAGAGCGCCCCACCGCTCGGTGTTGCTGGTGTGACCGACCCGCCAGGCGGCGACGGCACGGGAGGTCGTATAGAAACTAAGTTGCCAATATCTGCGCTGCAACTACCACCACCGCCGCCACCACCGCCACCACCACCACCACCACCACCGCCTCTGCCACAAGCACTGCGGCCGCCGAGTCGCTTTTCTCCTCCGATACCGCCGTCGCTGTCAAAGCCGTATGACCCTGCAGCAGCAGTAGCAGCGGCAGCAGCAGCAGCATCATCAAGAGCACCGCCAGGGCCGCCGCCACCCCCCCCCCCGCCGCCACCACCGCCACCACCACCGTCGAGTAACGTGGCCGGCGGAATCCCCGTCGCCATTATGAATGCCGCCAACCCTGCCGAGAGCGCTGGCGCGAGACCTAGAAATATGCGGTGGGCCGACAGGTGGGGCGGGTCTGTTTCGAGTGACACTGCTCCACCGTGTGACAACTTTAGCTCCAAGGATGCTTCCATTACGTCTCCAACGGCACCTCCTACGTCGCCACCCCCGATCAGTGTTGCTCTGGAGGCGGCCGCGACCAAACAACTCACGACTTCGCCTCCGAAAGCACCCCCACCGTCCGGCGCTGCTCTAGAAGCGGATGCAACGGCGTCGAAGAAGCGCAGCGCCGGCGATCACAATGCGGTATGATATGCACATGTTTGTATTTTTTTTTAGGCTGCGTGCTTCTATATGCCGTATTCTTGTGACCACGGAGCTTGTATCTCTTTAGGATGAAGAGCAGGCAAGGACAATGGATGTTCTGGAAGTTGATGAGTAAGAATAACGGTTCAATGTGAAGAACACAGACACGGCCGTGTTTCGTACCGGTGGGTATTTATCTATTTTTGTTGTTGAGTCTCGCCTATTGACCCTTTTGGGACCCAGGTATGGCGACGACCGCACTGAAAAGTGCGGTGTTATCATCCGCCTATTCATTGTGTGAGCATGCAGCAGTACGAGTGGCATCATGCTACGAGCGTGTTGTTCATTTCCTTGCCGCGTATTTCCGGTACTAAAGGTGTCATTCCCCATCCCAGCGGCACCGGGTTGCTACGAGTGGTCAATAATGCTGTCAAGCGTCATTTATTTTCGTCCCTTCCCGTCTCTGGGGCCTCAAAAGAGCTAACAAGGACCGTCCTATGCTCGTGATTCATAACATGTACCAGGTATGTAGAGCGTACGCACTTTGTTATGCGATATTTTCCTTGGTGACGAATTTTATCGCCGTTATTATGGTCTGTAATAACCAGGTACTTCGAAGTATATCGCGTTCGGAAATTTGCCGACTGGGCCGCCTTTTGCTTTCTCTCCTGTCTTTGTCTCTGCGAAAAATCATCCCTTATCTCCACGGACCACCTGAAGCAGTCGGAGGGCGACACTTGCGACCAGCGAGGCAAACGAGCCAAAGAGAACGGAGCAAGCAGCGCAAAACCCAGCCCGTTTCAAGCCAAGGAGGCCGAAAAAAGTAGCGGAAAGCACAGCCCATCTCCAGACAGGGCGCGGCGCGACAGCGATGACTGGTCGACGCCGAACGGCCGGAAATCTTCCCGAGCTTCCTCCTCCTCGTCCTCGCAAGCGAGCGGGGCAAGGGCAGACGAGGACGACGATGACGCGACGAGCAAGGCATCGAGAAGCCGGGCCCGAACTCAGCAGGACAGTAGAGGCAACGATAATGCCGGCCGCTTCAATGCCGAGATTGCACCACGAAGCAAGGACGAGAGAAGCGGGGAAGGAGGTGGTCGAGATGGTCGCGCAGAGGTTCGGACCAACGCCATGTGCTTGCTGAGGAGAAACAACGGCCGGATAGAGTACAACCAGATGCACCGTATGCTGAGAGCGATTCGAGGTCTAGATAGAAGCATCGCGGTGAGAGAGGGATCGGCGCTATTAGCCTTGTTTGTGTGATCGGTTGCTATTGCTGATACCAGCGGACTGACGTGTGATGTTCTCTGTGTGTTCTTGGCAATATACCATTGTTTCTGCCCATAGGCATCCAGCGCACCCATTGCCGGTGCTGATCTGACCCCCTCATCTCCCACCCTTCGTGGCTGACACAGAGGGAAGAGTTTGAAGCGTGGCTGCTGTTGTATCATGGCGGCCACAAAGTAAAGAGCTACGTAGAAGGGCAATGTGGTACAAATACAGCAGCAGAGCGAATAAAACAGGAACACGTTGGAATTGTGGATTGCCATAGTTCTGCACGGCTCGGCGAGGCGGAACGCAATCCCTTGGAAAAGAGCGAGCTCGCGCGAGTTTGGACGCCCGGAGCACGCGCCACGGACCACGGTCGGGGTCCAGACGTGTGCTGTATTGAACGGGCGCCCCCCTTGCGTGCCCCGCAGCCGAACGCGTGAAAAAAACCCCCCGGCCGCGGGAAAATAACGCGCAAATGTGCTAACAATACTTGTATGCACGTTGCAGGCATACATACAAGGCGCCCCTTCGGGGAGTGGGGGGTGATCCCCGCGGCGTGACGCAAGCTGATATGCCACAGGAAGTAAAACGATCAACCGCCATACATCGATACTCGTAGAACAAGGGTTATTAATCACGAAAGCAACACTTATTTTGGAAGTTATTCGTCAGCTATAAGGCCAGGCGTTATGGAAAACGAAAACTGATCTTGTCTTTTCTCCAGATCTAGACCTTCCCTTTGCCACCTATTCGAGTCAATTTTCCTCGCGGAGAGCTCAACACCGGCCATTCTCTTGAAAAATGACTGGTCGGGCTATCTTCCAGGGCTTTCCACATTCGCAACTCGTAGGGCAGGTGAATTATCGTTATTGACAGAAAAAAATAATTAATGCCGAGGACAGGCACATTGTCGAGAGTGCGCTGAACTTTTTCGAGAGAGCACAAAGTACGCTAGCGAGAGGGAAACCTATTGGGCGGGCGCGGCGCTCCTGCAGACTCTTCATCACCCGAGCCGAGCGCCGACGCGATCGACCGGGCGGTCGCGGAGCGAAAACGTGCCGAGCGGCAAACTAAACATCCTTCTGCTTTGTAATTTAGACTTTTTTTTTGCACAGTAGCTTATTACCTGGTACGATTTTTAGCATACACCAGATGATGTCTACAAGGTCAACCAAAATATAAAATGCGTGTTACAGCGAAAGCTTTGCATGTAACATCTGCTGCTGTGGAATATCGTTTCCCCCTCCCCCAGCAATAGGACTTCGAACGCAGCGGAATGCGAAAACTCGATTACCCACGTAGTCCGGGTGTCGGTCAACACTTGCCAGGTATCCCGGTACACGATACACGTCGCGTCGCACAGCACCCTTCCCTGGTGCACGGCTGAGACTGGGACGTGCTCCCCCCACGCTTCTATTCCTCGCCGCGCACGTCGTTGCAGACCCTGGATGCTCTGGATCGAGGAGATATGAAGGGTATCGCATGTCGCCGCCGAAGAATAACAAGCCACCTGGAAGCGTTTTTTGTCCTCACGGGCGATGATTCCGTCAGCCCGAACAAGCAGGTACTGGTACAACACCATATATTTAAACAACGTAACAACTCATTGTTTCGCTGCTGGTTTTGATTGTACGCGTTATATAAAGTATATAGTTACTACAGTCTGTAGTACTGTTCTTTGTTCTGCGTCTTTCGCAACCCTTCGCATTAAAGGTTATTTTATCTCGCCAGACGAGGACATACATGATGGGCGTGTTGCATGCTCGATAGTTGGGTTCAAATGCAGATGTCGTGGTTTAGAAATCTCTTTGGAACACAGGGTCCTCTCAGACAGATGCCGAACTCAGCTCTCAATGCGGATTGCTTGCCGCTATTGGGTCTTCACTTTGTGGGTAGAAGCGCGCGGACTACGGTGGCAAACGACGAGGACGAGAACGGTTGACTCCGCCGAAGAACGGCACCGAATGCCGTACCCAGCAGGTTGGAGGAAAGCGAGAGCGAGAGCGAGAGCGAGAGCGAGGGCGAGAGCGAAAGCGGAAGCGTTTCGACCAAGACGAAGACTTCTATGGGCCGCCCAGACGCCGCAGGCAAGAATGGGACGAGAATGGTAGGTGTGTGGCCCCACTTGAGCAATCGTTGTACTGAGGCGAGCACGGGTGTGTTCGGTACAGATCCGGTATTCTCTGTACCGGAATGACTGTCGTACCGATCTTACCGAAGTACCCGGTATCGGTATTAATGTCGCACCGAACTTACCGAAGTGCCCGGTACCGGTATTAATGTCGTACCGAACTTACCGAAGTATCCGGTACCTGTATGAAAGTATGTACCGGTGCCGGCGGTGTCGGTGTAGATGTACCGAACCTACCGTAGTGTCCGGTACCGGTGTTGATGTCGTACCGAAGCTACCGAAGTGTCCGGTACCGGAATTGATGCCGTACCGAAGCTACCGAAGTGTCCAGTACCGGTATTGATGTCGTACCGAAGTTACCGAAGTGTTCGGTACCGGTATTATGTCGTACCGAGCATACCGAAGTTTCTGGTACAGGTAGTACCTCCGGTATATACCGGCGGTAGGTCTCGGTACGTACCGTGCTTGCTGCTGCTGGGGTGCACTCTCGTATATATATAATATATATATATGATACGTTGCCACAAAAGACGCGCACTGGGTGCGCTGCTCTGCTTAGTCTCTAGGTCCGAGCCCGCGTCCACCGACAGCTATAGCTTTAAAATGTGGCTACGGAGAAACGCGTCGACTGAGTTCGCGCATCGTGTTCGTAGTCCTAGTCCAACGCGGCGCGATCGTTGCTCGTGCATCTGTGTGAACCTCGTACTGCTGCTGTACCAGGCTCTGCTCAGTTACATCTTTACCTGATGAAAGACTGATGCTACTTTTGGATTTGAAAATCCGACAGACCGAATCGTCAGATAAGATCTGACGACCTGGGCCATCGGATTCTCAAATCAGATTGTATCCCGTCCGATTTTGCAACAATATCGGACTGCATAAAAACACCGATCTATTTTTCAGACAAAAAAGTAAAATCTGAAGCTCGGAACTGGATTGCATAAGAAGCAACCTTATTTTGATGTCAAAATGTGGCGGTACGGGGTTAATATCGTACCAAACGCACCAAAGTGTCCGGTACCGGCATCGATGTCGTACTGATACCGGTACCAACACTGGTACAAACGTCCATACCGGTACCGGGGGTACCGGTATTGATGTCGTACCGAACTTACCGAAGTGTCCCGTATCGGTATCGATGTCGTACCGAACTTACCGAGGTGTTCGGTACCGGTATTGATGCTATACCGAACTTACCGAAGTGTCCGGTACCGGTATTGATGTACACCGACCTTACCGAAGTGTCCCATGCCGGTATTGATGTCGTACCGAACTTACCGAACTGCCCGGTACCGGTAATACCGGCGGTATGCCTCGGTACGTAGTGTACCGAACACACCCTAGGAGGCGAGCGTGTATTTCCGCCCCTTGAAGCGAGAATCAAGGAGAATGTTTCCGGGGAGGCGGAGAATGTGCCGGGCTAGCAGGTCACAGCCAGAGAGATAGCCCGTGCACTACAGGCCAGGGCCACGCGTCTGCTTGAATAATCATGTCGCACTCGTATGAGAGGAAAGAGTAACCTGAGGCACGAAAATTTGCCGTCTGTAAGTTTCCGACGTAATGGAGTTGTTCTGCTATCTTGAATGCTTCGGGACTCTATGCCAACTTTTGCTCCCGTTTTTTTTCCCGTTTCGGGTAGTGGTGAAAACCTTCCGTATCAACTCGTTGCAATGCCGGGAGTTTGGGCCCATCCTGACAATAGGACACGGTATTTATGCTCTCAACACGTCCAGCAGGGATGCATACAGCAGGGACACACCTGGCAGGGGTACATTCGGCAGGGACATATTCGGCCGGGACACATCCTGGAGGAACACATGCAGTAGGACAAGCTCCAGCGATTCGGATCGTACCCAGCGCAACAAGGATAGAGACGCACCTGCACAGGTTGGAGAAACACTGGGGAGGAACGGCGCCGCCGCCGTCGCCGCCGCCCCTTCTGCCGCCGCTGGTATCAAATCTACACGCGGAGAAGGTTCGAACGGGCTGCGCCGAACCACAGCGGCAGGTGTGGGCGAAGGCGCCAGCAAGAAAGCCTGTATCGCCGCCGGCCCGGAGCGTGGCACGACCAAGAGCCGTGTCGACAAATTGGGTCAGAAAACGGTCGTTGCCAGCGGAGGGAAAGCGACGGGCGCGAAAAAGGTCAAGGCTAAAGGTAGCAAGATAACCGACACCGGCAGTTCTAAGGTGGGCTCGTCGAAGACACCCGCAACAAAAATGACGAAAGGAAAGCTCCCATCGGCCAAGCAGAGCAGCGCGTCTCCGAATATGGACAGTGTGAAAGGAGGCGCAAGCGCAAGAACCACCGGCCTTCCCCGCACGAGTGCTGTGGGAGAGAGAGCGGGTCCGAAGCCCAGCTCAGATCCGAAG
The DNA here is from genome assembly GCA_012845835.1 of Undaria pinnatifida. Taxonomy (NCBI): domain Eukaryota; class Phaeophyceae; order Laminariales; family Alariaceae; genus Undaria; species Undaria pinnatifida. The sequence continues at coordinate 18,670,511 of JABAKD010000016.1, forward strand.
CCTCGCACCCAGTTCCATGCCGTTGACGGCAGTTCTGAGGTGGGCTCGTCGAACACACCTGCAAAGATGTTGAAGGATGGAAAACTCGCGGCCGCCCAGCGCAGCGCGTCTCTGAATGTTGACAGCGTGAAAGGAGGCGCAAGTGCAAAAACCTCTAGCCTTCCGAGCACGAGTGCTGCAGGACAGAGAGCAGGTCCGAAGCCCAGCGCGGGCCCGAAGCCCAGCGGAAATCCAAAGCTTCACACCCAGTGCAATGCCGTTGACGGTTCTCGGGCTAGGGACTCAAGGCCGAAGAAAGCTGGGAAGAGGTGCGCACTAATTTTGAAACGTCTGGTGGGGGTTACAGTCGATTTGAAAGCGGCGGTTCCAGTGTTTTCGCGTTTTGGGCTCTCACCTCCGGAGATATACATGTGTTTGTGTTTACGAGGTGTAAACGCGCACCATTCGAGCGGATCCCTTTGTTCCGTACGATCAAAATGAGGCGGTGAATGGCGATCAAACTGTTTGTGGTGTCCATCTCAACCTTGACCGAACAGGATGGAATGTTTTAAATGAGCAGATAGATGCTGCGCGAGCTGCTGATGTCGCGCTCCTCAACCTCGCCCATATGTATAGTAGGCGGCCAGCCAAGCGAGCATCGCCCTGTCACTTTGTATCGGCATGCCGTAAGTGTGGGTTGAATTCACCCCCACCCACCGCAGAATTCGCGCTTACCTATGCCACGCGATATCCCCCGCCTTCTACGCCCCTCACGTGCGTTATGGTGACCCCGTCCTCATGTAGAGTGCGGCTAGCCATACGGGCATCGCCCTGTCACCTTTTATCGGCGTGGCATGCGTGTGGATTAAACTCATCTCCACCCACCGCCGAATGGGCGTATACTCATGCCGCGCGATATCCTCCGCCGTCTACGCCCTTGACGCGCGTTATGGTGGGTGTGCGAAACTTTGGAAGGTCCTGCTCTTTTCCCGTCCCAATTGCTTTTCTAGCGTGCCAGCAGGTGTAGTTTATGACATGGGTAGTATCATACCGAACGGCCCTTCTAGCTCGATGTTGCTCGAGCTAAGAGTTTTTTTTTCTTGTGTCAAGAGCATCCGTTGTTCCAGGTTCAGAAGCGTCACGCGTGCATGTCTTGCTGACAGCATTTTGACTGCTTGCTGCCGTACATCAGTACCATATGTGTTAGGCTTGCGATCAGCCGCCGAGATCGTTTTGATCCTCTCGGCGTGTCTTAAGACACGCGCACTCAGCCCCAACACGATGTTTGCACGCCCAATTTCACGGCCATGAACGAACTTTCCCCGAAACTTTGCTCGTTAGGAAATGCGACGAAGGCAGCTGAGCATCCACCCGTTGGTCTCGGGATGCCGAGACTGGAATCACAACGAGGTGGGAGAGTGCCCCCGGCTTGAAGTTTCCAGGGTATATTGGCCTTCATCTGTGATAATGTGGACACCGACGGCCACTCCAGAGGCATATCGCGTTCAGCAAGAGCAATTTTATTACTTCAGAGAGCAACTCGAGGCTCACGGTTAGTGCTTTATTCATCGTCGCGAAGAGGGTCAAGGTCTGATCAGCACCTCGGCGCGGACAGGAAAACCGTTTGTGTTGGATGGGAACGAGATAGTTTGATGCTATTTTACCACTATCCTCTCGGCGCATGGGATTTGGCGAATTGGGCATATTTTTGTGTGTGTGTTGTACTGAAAGTAATGGTATAATTTGATCGGTCGTCTGGCACGGAGGTTTGGAGGGCCAGGCCGCGTTGCACCCTAGGGTGCGAACAGGAGTATTTGGGCGTGTGCCCGGCTGACTAATGTCTACGGTTTATTTATGTGTGACGAAGACGCAAACTTCGTTTCTTCGTTGGAGAAATCAACGGTTTTGAGCCTGCCGTGTACGGGTTGTGTGTGCCAATGATGATAGCATTGTTTTCATGCGTGAAGTATTTGCTCACGAGCACGCACAACACCGGCCCAGTGCCGCGGACATGTCGGCCTGAATGAGCGCAAGGCAGTGCCATGGGCATTGGCACCACCCGAACAGCGCTCCTTGGCTTTGTTGTCTCGCGATACCTGATGCATGGCACCTCGTACATGCCAGATACATGACACATTGGGTTGGTGCTGGTGCTGCTGCTGCCAAGACCTGGTACATCTGTCCGTGGTCCATACCACTCTGGGCGGAACTATACGGATCGTTTTGTATTCATGCTCGCGTGTTGGCGGTCCTCATGTTTATGCCCAGATGATACTTTCGTGCTGGTACATGACAGCGTCAGGAACAGCCGCCTACGCCGCCACCGCCGCCGATGATGCTGGTGCTGTGCTGGTGTGGCTGCGGCTGCTGTGTTGCTCATGTCGCGTGTACCCAAAACCTAGGCGTATACGCCGCTCTTTTTACTTGGGCGTTGACCAGGAAAAGCGATACGGGTGTTTGTTTTATTCCATTTGACGGTACAGAGGCCTGTCCTGCGGCCATGGATAGGTCATGGCGATTAGAGAACAGCTACCATCCACCAACACACACAAGCTGACGATAGTTACTAATATCCTGCTGCGCAAGTTCCTATTATTAGTATCTACAGTTATACTGTCTTAGTTTTGGGTCTGCCTTGTGTGTGTTTTTTTGTGCCGTGGGCGAGAGTATGGGTTTTTTCTTGAGAAGGTTTAATAGTTTTGGGTTGCTTTCGACCGGTTTTGCGGGTTGCTGGAGCCCTGTCGTAATATTTAGTTAGTTTCTTTGCTTCTGTCTGGAGCATCGGACGGTTTCGTTGCTCCTTTGCTACATTGCTCTCTTGTGCAATTCGTAGCGTTGCGTTCTCTGTGGCTGGTTGCCCACGTCCCACCTATTAACAGATGTCGGAGTCGCCCTAATGTGCGCGCAGGAGCACTTGAGCGTGTACCCGGCTGACTGCTGTGCACCCTGATGCGGCCCTGATATGGTATATGGCGGGACGATAAATATCGTTTCCTCACCGGGAGGATGTAATAGTTCTGCGTTGCTCTCCACTGATTTTGCTCCTTGCGGGAGCCCTCTAATATTCGGTTTGTTTAGTTGGAACCGCCTTGGACGCCAGAAAATTATTCCGTGGCTGGCACTCGTAGCCCATGCCACGCCTATAATGGTTTTGAAGCGATGGATATCCGGTTTTCTCGTACTACTGTAGTGTGTTTGTTTCTCCGAAGTTATCGTACTATAATATCGAACAACAGATGGCGCGCTGCATTCGTCTCCTGTGGCTTGTATCCGCAGTCCAGGTCCCGACTATTACCAGCGTGTGTTCGTTGTGCAGGTTTAGAATAAATTAGATGTCGGATCTTCTCGTATTGTAGTTTTTTTTTTTGTCGTAGTTATCATACATGCTATTGAGCAACGAATTGCGCATTAAATTCTCTGGCTGGTACTTGTGGCCCATGCCCCGCCTGCTATCAGAGTGTGTTGGTGGTGCAGGTTTAGAAGACATTTTGTGTGGTTTTTTCGTAGTACGTACTGCTAGTGTATAGTCTAGTGTTTTTTGTTTTATCGAAGTTATCATACTATCGAGCAACGGATGGCGCACTGCATTCTCTGTGGCTGATACTCGTGGCCCATGCCCCGCCTGTCATCAGGGTGTGTTTGTTGTGTAGGTTTAGGAGAAGTTGGATGTCTGTTTTTCTCGCACTACGTGCCGTTGGTGTATAGTGTTTTTTTGTTTTATCGAAGTTATGCTATCGAGCAACGGACGGCGCAATGCACGGCGACTGCATTCTCTGTGGCTGGTACTCGTAGCCCATGTCCCGCCTACTGTATCAGAGTGTGTTTGCTGTGCAGGCTCAAAATAAATTGGAGGTATGGTTTCTCTCGTCCTTAATATATGTAGCGTTTTTTGTTCATCAAGTTATGTCCCATACAATCACAATGAACAACGGATAGCGCACTGCATTATCTCTGGCGGGTACTCGTAGCCCATGTCTCGCCAATTGTCAGAGTGTGTTCGTTGTGCAGGTTCAGAAGAAATCGGATGTCTGTGTTTTGGTACTAGCGTGTAGTTGTTTAGTTTTTTATCGAAGTTATCATACTATCGAGCAACGGATGGCGCACCGCGTTCTCTGTGGCGGATACTCTTAGCCCATGTCCCGCCTAATATCATTGTGTACTGTGCAGATATGGAAGAAATGAACCTCTAATTTTCTCGTACTACTGCTTGCACGAGTAGGCGTTTTTTGCTTTCATTCAAGCTGTCACTATTGAAGAACGGATGGCGCTCGGGACGAAGTCTTTGAGCTACGAGTATTCACATGGCCTGAAGAGTTGCCTCTGGTGTTTGGTGTCTGTCATACCACACCAGGCACGTGTTTACAGCCTTGTGTTTTAGGTTTCCATTTTTTTGCGTGCCCATTATGTGTACACGGAGTATTAGATTTAGCCGCCAGTCACTGCTGTTGTACTGCCGAATTGTAAAGTTGTACCAAGTACAGCCTACCTACATCGGCCGCGTACACGATATGCTGGGGGTGGCACTTTTTGGCCATTTTTTTCTGAATGGGGGTGCTCGCCACCTGCACAGTTTTTGGTCGTGTGTTTTACTTGAGTTTTCGTTGTTTTTTTGCGTTTCCACCGTACATTAGATTTAACCGTCAGTGGTTACTGTTGCACTGCCGGACTGTCAAATCGTGCATCCTTGCTACAACAGGCGCGTGCTACGATGGAGGTAGGAGTTTTTGGGCAACCTTTTTTTATGCTGGAGGGGCTATCCTCCTTTCCCTGTTTTTAGTTGTGTGTCTTAATGTCCCCCCCCCCGTTTTTTCGGCCTGTAGGCACTGCCGTTGTACTGCCGGTGCACAGTTTTTGGTTCTTCGGTCTTACTTGAGTTTTTGCTGTTTTTTTTCATGTCCACGGTGTATTGCATTCAGCTGTCAGTCACTGCTGTTGCACTGCCGGACGGTAAAATTGTACTGGTACTACCTAACTACAGTACATCGCACGCGTGCTATATAATAGGATAGGGGTAGTAGATTTTGGCGGAACATTTTCTGGCTGGACGGGCTCGTCTCTTTCACGGTTTTTGGTTCATACCCCTCACTCTAGTGTTTTTTTATTTGGCACGTCCACCGCGTTTTATTTAGCCGCCAGTCGCTGTTGTACTGCGGGATTGTAGAGATGTACAACTTATCTACCTACCTGGGACCTGTGCTTCGATAGGGGAGGCATTGTTTGGTCAGTTTCTGGCTGGAGGGGGCCCATTTTGGGGGAAAAATAACTATTGGGAATTGGTGTGAGGTATTTTTGCAATAGTAAAAGGGTTAGCTGAGGAACACCAACATCGTTGGATCCCCGTTTGTGATGTACCATACTGTTGATTACCAGGTATATGACTGAGGCAGGTCATGGGGTTGTTCATCGAGTTAAGCGTGCGTTTTTTCTCAAAACCACAAAACCAGTTCAAGGGAGAAAGGAATAGAGCTCCTCAAGTGAGCAGTCTCAGAAAAAATCGGTGCGCCCCTACCGTAGCTTGCGTCATAGGTGAAAGTGGAGATAGCGGCGCTTCCTGTGCTGATGTCGGTTGTAAGGGTTTGCAAGTATTGCTTGCTTGCGTGCAACCTACGATCGAATCGATGTGGCACCCGGGCTAGGTGATCATGCACGTGACCCGTTCACGGAAAAAAGGTACTAATTACCCGGTATGTTTTGCGGAGTTTACCTAACAAGTTGGCCGCCCGGATCTTTGAGGCGATGGGCTGTTCGCGTTTGCGAGCAGAAAGGACTTCCTGGTCGGATAAAGGTACGGGTGTGGACCCAACCCACCCTCTTGCCCTAACCCCGACCCCAACCCGGATCCAAAATGGGCCAGAAATGGGCGAGAAACGCGGCTGCGCCGCTTTTGGAAGTTTATTTATTATTCCGAGAAAAAATCGGTGCGCCCCTACCGTAGCTTGCGTCATAGGTGAAAGTGGAGATAGCGGCGCTTCCTGTGCTGATGTCGGTTGTAAGGGTTTGCAAGTATTGCTTGCTTGCGTGCAACCTACGATCGAATCGCTGTGGCACCCGGGCTAGGTGATCATGCACGTGACCCGTTCACGGAAAAAAGGTACTAATTACCCGGTATGTTTTGAGGAGTTTACCTAACAAGTTGGCCGCCCGGATCTTTGGGGCGGTGGGCTGTTCGCGTTTGCGAGCAGAAAGGACTTCCTGGTCGGATAAAGGTACGGGTGTGGACCCAACCCACCCTCTAGCCCTAACCCCGACCCCAACCCGGATCCAAAACGGGCCAGAAATGGGCGAGAAACGCGGCTGCGCCGCTTTTGGAAGTTTATTTATTATTCCGATCTGCGGACCACCACATCGCCCTCGGCCAATGAAAGAGCGTAAAACCTACCCTCCAAGATCCGGGCGGCACACCACATTGTTGGGTCTTTTTGAGATAATTGTGAGCGCTGCTGTGAACCGAAAATGACTCTGTGTGCGATGTTTTTCAGCAGAACCGTAATACCCACCTTGAGCTCCATGTCCATCCGCCTATGAAACCCGGGAATGTACCCAGCAGGATGTCCCTTGACGGCCACGAACCTCTCGAATGGCGGTGTACCCTGTTCCGGCATCCGACAAATTTCCTTGGAGTATTTCACCAACCCGCAGATTTGCAAGAGCGAACTTACAACGCACATCAGGTTCATACTTCTTGCTGAAGAAATTGGCATGATAACCTCGTACAACCGTTCGACCTACGTGAGCAGCACACTGGGGAGCAGCACGGCAACGTGTATCGTTGGTGCTGCAAATCAGTTTCACTAACGCGCCGATTTGCGAGAAGAGTGCTTAACGGCGCCTGATCCTTGCTCTCATGGCCGAACAAGCGTTCGCCCAAAAAATACACTCCCGCATGACGCAGCATAGGCAGAAGGATCCGAGCATTGTTGGGCCCAGCGCTGAGCTAAGTCTCTCCCCGGAAGCGTTGGCAGCTTCAACGCGAGACCGTGTTTTCGTTCCTGTTCCTTCACACGGCACGGCGACGGTACGTTGCGTTCAAGTACAAATAAATGTTGGGATGGGCCATTGTCGATCCGTTCCCAAGCGTCGCTCGGCCAATCGGAAAGAGTGCGCCCGTGCGCGACCATATCGATTTTTACTTTTGCATCTCACTTCGTTCATGTTGCTGAAATTGTCAACCTTCTCCTGCGGCCGCCCAACCTCAATAATTGAGCAGTACAGTGGGGAACATTAATTAGCGGTGCGTTACAGTTGCAACTAAACTTGCGGTGGGTGAGATTTATCTCGAGAGATGTGATGACGCACCTGTCTCACACAATGGCTTGGCTCACCCATCAAACGTGGAAATTTCAACAGCCTTGCAATCCTTCGCAATACACCGCTAATGTTTTTCCTTGCCCCGAGCATGCCAGCAATCATTTCCTAGTTGTGCTACCGCGGTTAAGCGGGTGGTATTGGCGCGGTGGCGGCTGTGAACATACCAAGGCCGCCACCATTCGTATGCAATGTTATTAATAGCAACTGCCACGGCTACTAAACTGTATACTAGGAGTCGCAACACGCTCCCAGCACGATGCTGCTTGTGCCGCAGATATCGATTATCCTACGAGGCCGTGAGGGAGACCGCCTCTCAGTATTTTTGTCATTTTTACCCCGTGTTCAGAAGCGTTAAATGTGGATATTGCAAACTTACAAATAAAAATAAAACGAACGAAACGCACCTAAACGATGCATGAAGTCATCTACTTCACCTGTAAATATCTCATACTTCTTGTTGCTGAAATTGGTAACCTCCTCTTACCAGCATCCGATATACCCCCGCAAGATCCCCGTATCCATCCACCCATGTCACCAAGATGTCCCCTCACGACCGCAGATGATCTACGCACGATCATTCCGAACGAGAATATGGTGTGCCTCATGCGTTCCAGCCCTGGGATCCTGCGGTTCCGGTTGATTCGTACGCCAAGTCCGCCTCCTCACCCCACACCCGGTGATGTACGAGAATTGTCGAAGGAACATGATGCACAGTCGTCCTGCTCCTTCCACCCGGTATCCACGATCTGCGCACGCAAGTGGTTACGTCGAGCGTTGGCTCGGCCACAATTCTGGTGATTTTCTGTCGGCGCTGCCTTGGCGCGAGCGTGGGATACAGCTGTCCTTGGCGACGTAATTATGTGAATGCAGCTGTTGCCACGAATGCCAATGTTCCACTTATCGCAGCTTGTGGCCTACAGTCTGACCTTACGCCTGGAATGCTTGTGGTCATTTTTCGCTTCGGCCTTAGTTGTACTACTGCTTGCAGCTCCACACGAAACTTACTGCTGCGACGTCTGACTCGAAGTTGTCTCACGGTATGATATCTTATCGATTCTGTCACACGAGTCTATAGTTGCGCGTACCATATCCTCCCGTTCTTTACACAATCGTCCCTCTAGGTTCCACCGGTCCACCTGCAAATCTTCCGATGTTGCCTCGAAGGTAATATCCTACCCATTGGCCACGACAGATTATCTCGCCGTCGAGACCGCCCCTCTCGAGATACCATCCACGACAGAATATATCGCCGTCGACACCGCTCAACTCAAGATACCGTCCTCCCCCACCGGGTGTTTCGGCACTCGGCGGCAGATCCAACGGGCGGCTACCCCTGCCGTCAACAGTGTCGCTTGCCCGACGACCGCACCCCCCCCGAGAGCACTCGCTGCAGCTGGCGCTGCTCCTTACATCCTTTAGAATGGCACACACGATATTGGGGAAAAGCAACTTGGAATCAGTTTGGGATTATGTTCGCAGTGATATAGGGAAACCCGCGGATATGATCGCCTCTACCACCCTTTATCCACTTGCCCATTGACGTACAGTTTGGTGCCGTGGCTGTGCTCGAGCCCGTCGGCGGTCGCACGGTCTTCGACGGCGGTGGTCCCGGGATGGGCAGTTTTGGGAGGTTTTCGTGTAGCTTCACGCGGCCGTTCTAAGTGCTGTCGATGACGCCAAGAACAACGTGCCGTCGAAGACGAGGAGAAAGTGGAATCGCGTCGGCGCGACGAGCCGCGTTTTTTGCCCATCACAGCGGTGGTGACTACGCGCGGATTGCACCATGAACCAAATGCTACGCAGGCGGCGCCAATGAGCTTTAACAGTGTGGATAATCTGTCACAAGCGTATTTTCTGACAACAAGTGTTGAAAGAACGCTGTGCCCCTTGGAGCGTTACCCGGCAACGGCCAAGGAAAACGGCATTGCCCTCCGAAACCTGACCATTGGCCGCGACAGTCAACACTAGTTGTGAGGAGCCCGTTCTCGTGACAGTGACCACCCTTCAGTCCCCCTCACCTAAACCAAGTTTTCTTATGCAGCACACCCACGCACTCCTCTCGGTCTTCGAGCGCCCGAGGACGGGTACCACTATACAGAAGGTCTCTCTCCGCCGCCACCACCGCCGACGCGACCTTTTAGGTGTTCACGTTTAGCTAGGCCTGGGCGGTCTGCCTCGTTTTCAGCGTAACTTCTAGGACGCATGCCGTGGTCAGGGTGCAACCTTTTTTTTCTGAGGCTCCTCACTTGAAGAGCTCCACACCCCACCTATAAACTGACTTTCAGAAAAAATGTGTGCTTAACCCGATGAACAATCCCATTGCCTACAGTAGGTATATTACAGATATTAGATAGTGGCCGACAGTACGTAGGTACCAGGTATGTTTTGTATACCGGTAACGGATAAGGTTAAGGTTGTAAAACACTACTGGAATCCGAACGATTTTGGGTAACCCCTCGGTTGAGGAGCTCCGCATCAGCCAAGAATACTTTGGCAAAAACGTGGTGTCTCTATCGTAGCATGTTTCATGGGTTGTCCTAGAGGAGTGCGCCACGACCGTCTCTGCGGGCAACTCCTGGTTTTTCGGGTGCACGGTAACACCGTTGTTTTCGCAACCGAGTCAAATTAACACGACATATGCGTGGAGCTGTAATGAGCTTATAAGATTTATTTTTACCCATTCACCAGGAGATTAAACGAAACCAACAAAAGCAAAGACTGCCTACGCAAATCAGGCGTGGTTCGCCCCTGAAATGCGCAGCGTCGTGCGCGGTTTGGCAGTTAAATGTTCCTCGAGTACACCCTGTAGCGCCTCTCTTGCGGGGGCTGCCGGTCAAAGCGGTGTTGGCTTCGACCCACGTTCACGATTTAGGCTCTTTGAGCCCTGGCTTGTTTTCGTAACGAGACGTGTTATGTATGGCCTGCCCCGAGCGCATGTTACAACTAGGGGTGTTACCCGACGAGTACCCGTCTCAACCGGGTACCCGCTAATTTCGGGGGGGAAAATACCCGGGTACTCGCGAGTATTTACGGCTACTTTGGGCGGGTACCCGAGTACCCGTATAACATCCGGGTACCCGGCTAGCAGACGGGTGCCCGTCTAACAGCCGGGTACCCGGATACCCAGGGCATTATTTCTCGTCAAGTTCGGTCCTTAAAGTTCGCTACGAATTAGCTACTACGAATATAAACTCTTTATTAAGGTAGTTGTTGTAACGCAAAGGGTGCAGGATTCGGTATAACAACCCTGCCACAAGCAATGATTTCCGTACACCGGTAAAACAGACTACGCGATGCAAAAGCATCGTAGATATGTATGTGTTTATGGGTTCAAAGCACAGGCGGGTGAGGCGAGAGGCGAGAGAGAGGCATGAGACAGAATTTTCCTTTTGGAAACGGCTTCCTGGAGAATATCGTACGGAATAGTACCCAGGGGACGTGATGTAGGAGATGATAAGTTGCCATGCCCGGGATTTCGAACGTCATATAACGAGTGCCCGGGTACCAGCGTACCCGAGTACCCGTTTAAATCGGGTACCAGGGTCCGGGTATCCGTTTAAACCGGGTACCGGGGTACCTGGGGCCCTAATACTCGGCGAGTATGAATTGCTACTCGTAAGGTCACAGCGAGAAGTGAGGCTTAAGACAGACTTTTCAGTTTAAAAAGGGTTTCCTGGAGAATGTTGTACGAAATAGTACACAGAGGACGTGATTTAGGGGGTAATAAATTGCCATGCCCCGGGATTTCGAACGTAATATAACGAGTACCCATGTACCCGGAGCCCAAATACTCGGCGAGTTTGAAGTGCTACTCGTACCCGTGACGGGTATTAGCAAGCCGGGTAATACTAGCGAGTACCCAGGTAATTGGTAAAAGGGTAACACCTCTAGATACAACCCTGTTTCCGGTCAATTTGACAGCCGTTCAAACTGCCTTGCCTTTACTCGGGCACGGAGGGGGATTGGAACTACCCCAACGGAAAGACGTATGAGGTGGTTCACGCCGCACCTTGGGCTTTCGCGGTGGCTGCGGCAACGACCTCCACGCTGCTCATCGCCGAGAATTGACGCCGCACGATATCAAAGTACCAGGCAAGGCAATCCGGGCGCAGGGGACCGCACCGGCAGCGGTTGAATCCAGAAGGGCACCAGCCGGGGGACCCCTCCACCACCGCACCCGTCTTCCGATGATGAAGATCGGAACACAGCCGTCGCGGTTGCGTGGGCCCTGATGCATTGGAGCACCTGATGCGTGTAATAACGAGGTGATATTACCATTGTGCCCAAGGCTGGAGTGTCAGCGGGGACGCCATTTGTGGACTGTGTACCCATGTGGTCTCGATTTTGCGGGTAGCGCCTGGGTACGGATTACGAAAATCACACCCTGGACAATAGGTTTCAGGTCAACAGGCAATCGATAGGATCCAGTGATAGGTATCGATAGGCCCTTTTTGAAGCTTATTGTGGCCGGCAATAGCTATCGATTGACATTTTCATTGATCTATTGTTCGGCCAATATTATCCAACATGTAATGTCAAAACCTATCGTTGAAACAGATAGCTATCGATAGGAATTTCCAGAGCATTCCTGTTCGGGCGATATACTGTTGGGACTGCGAGACGAAACCTATTGCTGTCGACGATAGGTATCGATATACCTTTCACCAAACCTACTGTTTCGGAAAATAGGTATCGATAGATTTTCACAGTTCTATTGTTTCGGACGATTGGTATTGACAGGCCTTTCACCATTCTATTGTTTCGGGTGATAGGTATCGGTATGTAGACCTTTCGCCGTTTTATTATTTCAGTTTTGGAGAGCAAAGGAGCTCGAAGACAGCCCGTCCAGGTGCAATTAACTCTAGTTCGCCATTCATCATCCACGCCGCACGCCCCTCCAGCCCAGCGGGGAATTCCCGAGAACGGCGCTGTCTGTCCTTGTTGTGCCCTAAGAAGCTCAAGGTAGACGGACTCAACAAGGTGGTGATTACTACTTATGTGTCTTCGATGCGAAGCTTAAGCCTGCAGTGTTTTAGAGCGACCTGTTTGTGTGCCGTTCAGTTCCTTCTTAAACCCTGGATGATATCCTATCGAATAGGCTATTGGGCCAACAATAGGTCGACAACTTTGAGGATCGATACCTATCGCGGGGCACAAGAGCTCGGCTTCGTGGTCTATTGATAGGTATTGTGAGCAATAACAGCGTTAGGGCAGTGGCCACAATAGCCTATTGTGCGACCGATGTGCTTGCGAAGGTGTTTATCGATAGATATTTTGGGCACCGACAAAATTTGAAAATGACTCCCAACAGGCTATCGTTCGAACAATAACTTTCTATCGCCACCAATCAATACCTATTGGTTAAAGCGATAGGTGTGCGATGATATCGATCGAAACCTATTGCTCAATGTAATAGGTCTGCGAGGGTATCGATCGATGCCTATTGCCCAGTATAATAGGTTCTCAAGTTTATCAATCGACACCTACTGACAATTGAATAGATGTATAATATTTGCAAGGGTTTCGATCGATACCTACTGCTTGTAAATTTATATCCCCGTACTGCTTATAACATACCTATACGTACCGTATACCCCAGGCTGTTGTTGAATGATTACCTTGGATGATCGCAATATGTACCATGACCTACTTTCTTGCTGTTTGTTTCAAAACAGCAGCTTTACGATATTACCTGATATTAAAATATGTTTTAATGGATAGATTTGAGAGGATTGCAATCGATAGCTGCTGCTGTTGAACAAACCAGAAACACCTACAAGTATCACTACTTTTTTTCGAGGGTATCAATCATACCAATTCCTCTGGACCTATTGGGCAAACAAATAGATATACATCGACAATTTCACCCTCCTATTACAAGTTACAATACTTGTCGATATTCACTTAATCAATATTCGATACATCAACTTCTGGACAGACTAACAGGCGTACTCAGTACATGGTAGACTATTGTACAGGGCTTTAAACCTACTGGTCATAGCAATATGTATCAATCCACACTTTCACATATCTATTGGTCAAACAATAGGTATCGATCGACACTTTCACGTACCTATTAGTCACAGTAATATATATCGATCGACAGTGTGACATACCTCTTGAAAAAACAATAGCCTATTGTGCCGATTTATCAGAACCTATTGGTCGAAGGAATGGGTGTCGATAGATAGATTTACTCACCTATCTTAAGAACAAGAGCCTATTGTACCAATTTCTCTGGACCTATGGGTCCAAGCGAAGGGTATCGATCGACGAATTCGCATATCTGTCGAAGTTGTCAATAGGTATCGATATGCAATGCCCCAACCTATTGATATTCAATAGTCATATTCAATAGGCTATTGTCCGGGGTGTGCTACAAATACGAATACTGTTTCAGTCTGACGCTGTATTTTTATGCAATACTCACCCTTTGTGCATGCCTTGTTTTCACCTGAGTCGTTCTACGGTAGCCCCCCCCAACTTTTCTTTAACGAAATTGCTGGCTTTGAAACCAGCTCCCGGCCGTTTCTTCTGAAATATGGTTACCCTCGCCACCCCGACGTCATCGTTCGACAGTCCTTCGCATACAAGAAATATGCGACGATCGTTGTTTCGTAGCATTCTTCCTCGTGTCGAGCAACCATGAAAGGTTCGTCAAAGAAAATTGCTGGTTTTGGAGGGGGGCTATCGTGGAATGAGTCCTGGCTTGTCTCTAGTTCCGTTCCTCGTACGGTATTGCCGAGAAGTTCTGGGCGTGTTTTGGTACTCTTGTTGCGTCGGGTATAACTCTTCAATATGAAAGGCTCATACTTGACGTTGGCGTTGCTTTAGAAGGAGGGAATATCGGAAACAGAGGCTCCTCGCTACCTTCATGAATATACTTCAGCAGATTCCCCGAGAGACAACATTGTATGTGGTCTATACGTGAGGAAAAAAGAGCTCGTAGACCGCCCGTGCTACCCGTGCTTCCGGACGCCAGACCCTTCGACAGCCTCACTGCATTCGTGGACGCTTCACCGATCCCTGAGGTTGCTGCCATTCTCTGCGGTCTGCATTCTGCAGCAGTAACGGAATTTTCGTATTTTAAGGACGTATCTGTTGTGGCAGCATGCCCAACAGCTGTCGAAGCTTCTATATGTGCGCGGGCTTCTTCCTTAACTAACGACGCGTGCTACGACAGGAGTAACATATGTTTCATGTTTCTGAATAACGGTTTCCTCAATTGAGGAACTGCCCAATATCGTTGGAATGCTCACTTGTGTTTATGGAATTATTCGTTTTACGCCAAGCAGAGACAACGACCGGTGCTGTCCATAGTTTGGAGATTGCGAAATATCACAGTTAATACCAAGTAAGAGTACAAGTCGAATAGTTATTTCGACTGAATAGTTGAATCTTATATTTTGATTACGCCATCTTCGGTACTTCAGGATATACGGCCGGAAAACCCGCCACCTGGACAAGGCCATGGGATTGGTTATTGGATTCATCGTCGATTTTTTCCTCAAACTCGGTTTCTTGGTCAGGAATACGAATATAGCTCTTGAAGTGACGGAGCCTCATAAAATATACGTGCTACCCCTGTCGTAGAATGCGTCTAACCACGTTTCTTCCGTTGATCCATCGTCGCCTCTGGATGCAAACGCCGCCGCTGCATTCCATCCCATACGAGCAGGTGCCGCCTTGCCCGGTTTGGTGCAGCTGTGCCCAATCGGCAAACGGCGCGTCCACGATGTCGACGGACGACGCTTTGGTTGATTCCGATTCGACAGATAACGACCACGACCGCCCTGCCGCTGCAACAGAGAAGATGGAGGAACAAGAAGAAGACGAGGAGGAAATTTCCCCATCCGAACTGCCCCCCATCCCAACTATTTTCGCGGACTTTGTCTCCGCTGCGGCGTGGGCGGCAATGTCAGCCGCCACCCGCGCCCTCCTTGTCAGCGGCGTTCCCACGCTGATCAAAAGTATTCACCGCGAAAAGGAGAAAAAGGAGCTTACCAGGAAGGGTGCACGGGTAGACGACGAGGAATCCCTTGCTACGGTTGGGGCTTGTACGGCCACCGGCGCCGCCGTCCGTGTAGAAGAGCCCGAGGCGTCGTCCGCGGTGCTCCACTGGGACGGCATCAGCAGCAAGCAGGCTGCGGCTGACAAGGAGGCCCTGATTTCTAGCAGCGCACGTTTTGCCTCGGAGCAAAAACGGGTTGCCTCGCTACAGGCAGGGCGCCAGGATTCCGTTGGTCCCGGTGCTGTAAAGAAGGGCGTATTCCCCAGAACCGCTGTTTTGGAGGCGGAGCGGGAGCCCCCCCTGCTGGCTGGGCACCAGGAGTCCTCGGGCCCCTCACGTGTCACGCCCACTACGTACGCGGCCATAGGACCACCGCTAGGATCGCATTCGGCGCCACCCTCGGGCCTCGCTGCTGTCAAGAAGGTCGTCATCTCCAGAGCCCCAATTTTGGGGGCAGAACAAGAGCGAGTTGCCTCCCTACTGGCCGGACACCAGCATTCCTTGCCCCCCCCGCGTGTCACGTCCGGTACGTACGCTACCATACTACCACCGCTAGGACCGCATTCGGCGCCAGCGTATTCGGCGCCGGCGCCGCAAAAGTGTGCATACAACTACCATCCGGAAGAAGGAGATTTTGCTTTTATCGGGATCCTCCTTACGGTGATTGCATCCTATCGCCAGGTAGCCTTTAGGAAGTACGACGCGCAGGCGGTGATGGAGGCGGCCAGTATCCTTGTTTCGGAGCTTACGGATTGTCCCGGCGCCACACTTGCTTACGCGTTGGGCCATGCTGCCGCCACCTTTTCGACCTCGTCGTTGAGGACGTCGGCTCACGAGTTACTCCTGGCGTTGCGTGCTGGATACCGAAACGCATGCCGCCCGATCTCGTGGTCTCAGCTACCACCCCCGACTGTCACCGCGGCCGACGCTAAAGCATGCGCGGTACCCCGCGTCGCCCAGCGTAGCGCTCTTGGCGGGGGAAAAAGTGATCGCCGTAATAGCGCCCGTACCCCCACAAGTACCCATGGACCCCCTCGCCGTGGCGTCGACCGCCGCCGAAAGGGTAATGCAAAAGACCCTAGCGCGCGAGGCGCGAAAAAGGTCGATTTGTACGGGCGCCGACTGGGCAAGGAGAAGGAAAAAGTCTTCGGCCTCGCCAAGGGCAGAGGGAACTTCAAGAACACCCGTTCACGGGCGGCGCCACATCCTCCACCGCCAGCGGCGTTGTTTTCACCTCCGGCAGCGGCGGCACTGCCCTCCTTCGGGGGCGCAAGACTGGGTCTACAACCTGGCCTGTAGAATTTCTATAGGCCGTCAGATTCAACACACCCCAGGTGAGATATACCCTTCCGTGTAATAGCGCCGTGCTACAGTAGGGCTTGGTTGTACTTTGAAGCACAAACATTTGTTACTGAAGGATCTCCTCAAATGAGGATCAATCCAGCATTTTTTTGACCCGACAAGTATTGTACCGTATTTTTTGCTAGATATATCTACTGTTTCTTGATCCTCGAAGCGTGGCGGACCTCAGCGGACAGAGCTGAGGTGGCGCGGTTACCGGCATATGGTCAAATACATCATGTATATATTGAGCTGCTCCGAGTACAACGCAGAGTGCACAGAAGTAGAGCCTTCATGTAAAGCTTCATATCAAGTGAGCTAGGCTGCGTAATCACAATGGAAAATGCCGCCCAACCAGGGATGTTCCGCAATGAAGTTCCCACTACAATAAACCCAATCTACTATTGTAACTCCCTACTATGGTCAACCATCATCATTGCTGTATCATACGAAAGCGCAATCAACGGCCTCCTTTCTTTGTACTTTATACGGCATGAGACCATATTATATTTTGCTCGTAAAACGATTCGATGAGAAAATACAGTCGATGAGTATCTTCCCTGCACTACTGTGACAGAAAAAAATATTTGCAGTACCATAGTCTTTGAGTGTCGCTCCGAAAATCAAATCACAATCTGGCGACGACATCCAGAATCAATCTTCAACACTCAAGATCCAAAATCCCAAGTCCGAAATCCAAAATCTAAAGTCCAAACTCCGAACAGCATTATCCAGAATCCGAAAACGAAAAACTCCAACGTCAACCCGGCAATAAGCACTCAGATGCAGTAGATGGTAGTGCTAGTCCACAGTAATCAAACGGACAGCTGGTGAAATAGGGTTGAAGCGAGTGTACTAGCACGGCAGCCCCAAAACTTCAAATCTAGCTGCCGTAACAAGAACCGTTAAGCCACAGTAATCAAACGGACATCAGCTGGTGACACATGTTCGAAACGAGTGTACCAGGGCAGTAGTCCCAGAACTTGCTAAATAATCAGACAACTGCCTCCCGGCTGGGTACACACCACAACCCATTCAACGTCCAAATGCTCAATTCCGAAACATACTAACATCTTAATATACATTAAATGCAGACAATCGTTATTGCAATAGTCCAAATTCAGTTATCTGCCTCCCAATTTTTCCCGAATTTTCATCCATAAGTATTCAATACTGAAATGCAGACGAATATCTTTTTCACCGCTACAAATCTCAATCTTCCGACCAAAAAACGAGTTTTTAGTCCAGAAGGCCGGCGCTAATGGAAACAGATAGTTTCCAAAACGTTTCCGAAGTATTTTTCAACTGTTTGCTGAATTATTTCCTGTACCGTCGCTATGGAGAAAAACGATTAAATAATACCTGGTATTTTTCCGACTGTTTTTTTGTCGAGCGGCCCCATTGGTCAATTTTTCTCAAGCCTCGATCAACATTGTCCACCAAATACGATTGACCTTCGATCTGGAGATGGAGACAACCCACGCTCACTCCTCTTCGTTCCGGACAAGGTCACATGAGTGTAGGTGACAGCGCTGAAGGGTTCGTCTCGATCCATGCCCTAGGTGAGAGGTTGCTTTTGTTGTGCCGTAGCCTTCTCTCAAATCAGCTCAAAATTCGTTTTTTTACCCGTTGGGAGACGTTAGAGAGTCTTGTGTCTGCTTTCCACACCCCAGCCGCCAAATATGTTTTCAACAGAACTTGGTCGGCGCCCGCCATATATCACCGGCCGTAGTGTGAGCACTGTACACGAACGGCGGGTCGAAGCCTTTAGCGAGCTCGCCGGGTTCAGATTTCACGACGCTGTCGTTGGTTCCGCCGAACGAAGTGTGCGGAGCACACGAAATTACGCCGCGTCTAATCCAAGATC
Organism: Undaria pinnatifida; assembly: GCA_012845835.1. NCBI lineage: Eukaryota > Phaeophyceae > Laminariales > Alariaceae > Undaria > Undaria pinnatifida. Next base: position 18,689,017 of record JABAKD010000016.1, read on the forward strand.
TTCTTGAGGATTTCTCAAGCAGATGTTGGCCAAGATCGCCGCCAGACATCCATTTTCCCGGAAAACGGGAAATTTCCAAAAAAACATTCCACAAAATTGGGCCCGTAAACGACCATAGTCAATTTTTGCCTGGGATCTTGACCTTCTGAAAAAACATCGGCTTTCCATTAGCACCGGTCTCATACTCCAAATTCCAAGTTTCCTTAAATCAGAAGCACACCAAAATAGCGTCATATTAGTCGTTGGAAAATAAAAATCTTCATTCCATGAGTCCCAATTTAGCTAAGACATGACTCTTCCGCTCTGAAGTCAAGCCACGAATCCTCAAAATCCAACATGTTCTTCCTACTTTCTGACATTTTTACTTCTACTCCAAACCCCCCGCTGACCTGCAGACCTGGTCCTGTCTTCACCGGTCAGCTCCTATTACGAGTATTAGGATTGGTCCTTCGTTGCATTTTTAGTCATAGGTAAACTGCAGACCTGGTTCTGTAGATCTACTGTCTTCCCCTATGGGGACAGTAACATTTCGGGAGCCACAATCGTGGTATTTCATGCCGACCTTGGCGGAGAAGGCAGAAGAGCGTTTCGTAATCCACAATTTTTTGTGAACTCGCACGTCGTCCGGATATACCCTGAAGTTCCTCACCGTGGTGGAACCCCCCGCCGCCGTCAGCATAGATGTGCACCGAAACCGAGATGAAACTTCTCCAGGCAAAGCACCTGCATACAAATTTGCTAGAAACGTGTCTACCAGCATACTTCCTCAACTCTCAAAATTCGTATCGTTTGTCGACACTGGGCGGTTCAGGTTTTAAGCAGGATTAACCATTCATGCTAACTACTCACCGCAAATACATAATCAATACCTGGTATATCCTACTCCTGCTGTTGTTTTCTACCATGGTATGGAGACCGGCCCCGGCTCGATCAGACGCTACATTCACGCATCAGCGGGGTTCTTTCTACTAATAACAAAGTCGTCATGTCAGTGTAACCCAAAATATTACTTCAGAGTGTAGAGGCAGCGAATCTGCTGTCCTAGAACATCAGATACTCCACCGCAAAACCCTGCCCACATAACCATCATGTTCCAGAGTGACTCGACGCTTGTTTGACGTCGCTATGACACCAATCCATACCATGTTTTGTTGCAGGATACAAATTTATTTTCGGTAGCTCTTCTTATCTTCTGGTGTGGGATAAGTACGGTGGAAGAACCTACCGAACGGTTGGTGCTGTCACTCGATCGGTGAAAAAGCCCCCCGAGTGTCGGTTTCTTGTTCTGATTGAAATAAACCCGTTGCTCGGGTCTTTCCACCGGCGGCGTTAGAGAAGAGGAACTCTGAATCCTAGTCTGAAAATAGCTGGAGTTTCATCGTGTACCTATATGTATGTTTGTGTTATATGTAGGACGGGTGGTGTCTCAAATCCTCTCTTGCTCCTCGCTTCTCTATTCGGGAAGAAGAGCTTGGTTAAGACTGACGTGGAAGGGCCCCATGCTGTCCTCAAATTGAGGCCTATCCTTTGGCCGGGGATAGGGGATCCTTCGAGAACGATCCCCATCCTGGTTCTGGATAATACGCGTGTATTTTCGGACCAGTTCTTCTCTTACATTGTGGGATAAGAATGGCGGAAGCACCTCCCTCGGTCGGTGCTACCACCCCTTCCCTTACTCTGCCAGTCTTTGGCGGAATTGCGATATCGCAAAATTGCGATATTCAGCTTGTACGGTTTGTCGTTATGCTGATCGGGCTGTCTTCCCACGCTCCTCCTTGTTGGGCTGCCCTTATGCCGTTTCCTTGCGTATATTATATCATTGGCTCATTCCGAACGCTGCCCATCACCTGCTCTGTTCACTCAACGATAAGTCGTGAATCAACCGGTATTGGTCCTCCGTTACGCCCGAGACCATGGATTATCCCGATGATCCCGGTGACACCACTTGAGCCAGTTGTATGTGCCTCCATGCCATCTTTGGGTTCTGCCAGAACGCCCGTTGTATAATGTTGAACAGATCGTCCCCTGCTAAAGCCCGGGAAACCGCCCCCCCGCCCAATCTAAAAGAGGGCATTGAAAATGCCCCTCGCACGCCTGCCGCCTTTGCGCTCTGCTTCAAAAGCGCTGTAATTGTGGCTCGCTGAGAGTGGGTGTGAGCCCCTCACCAGAGTGCAACTTTCTCTTACCGTGGAGATAGTAGAGAACACGTAACCTTTTCCCATGTCCCATCCGGCGAGGTCCCCTACTTCTATCCAGCGCTCAGCTGCCCTAATGGAGCATGGGTCGGCATTCGCTTCGTCATATGGGATCGTCAGGAATTCGTCTGCGCCGCCTCGCATGGTCTTTCCCCACTGGAATTGAACAGAAAGCCACAGTGGTTTGGGAGCCTGAAAATGCGCTGGACGAGGCTGCGTGTGAGCTCGTCTCCCCGTTTTGTGGTCCTAAATGCTACTGTGAACATAGCGATGTTTCGTGCGAGAGTCAATCTTTTCCGCCGGGTCTACTGCGCATTAGGGGCGCGCCCGTAGCAGTGCTATAATGCTTGCTAAAGATGGATATGCAACAGCACCGGCGCCTGTTTCACCCTAACCCCTGCCTTATTTTGCTCGGATCTCGAAAAAGTCATGTACTGCGTTACAATTTCGCTCCGGACTGAGTTTCTCACCCTCAACTGGTCGAAACACGCTGGAACGATACCAATTCAACCCTTTCGGGTCTCATGTACAGCGATAAAACAAAGTATAAACGGGTTCTTATCATGGTGCGAACGTTCAATGCACGGCAGTGCAAGCTGTGCGAGTGTCCTACAAGTACCTGCATTGGAGTTCGACTAGGAAACTTTCGTCGGCTAACCCGGCAGCCCGGGTTGCGTCGTGTGGAGGGTGCTGCATTCGTCATGTTTTCCCTCTGAAGCCCCAAAGGGTTAACCAGAGCTCCAATCAACCCCTCGCGACATGTCGCGAGGTTGTTAAGTCAATAATCAGGTTCTTCCGCACATTCCTTCCCGAAAAGCGACACCTGCTATATTAGGGCTACATGGGCGCGAATCCACGCTGCTGCTTAATAATATGCCGTGATAAAGAAGGGACGATCTTCTGCACAGTTCGGTAACTTGACAACACTTATATATGATATGGTGTCTGGTAAACTGTGCAACAAACGTGTGGGTATTGGCCGTTTCCGTTTGTGCTCAATATCACTTGCACAACAGGTATATAATCGGTTGAGCACCTCTGGAACGCCTTATATACACCTTTTCCCCCGTGCTCGTTGGGTTTGGTACGTATTCGTGCATCACACCAAACTATACGTATTCGTACATCACACCACATCAATGCGCACAATCAATGGGGGGGGAGGGGGGGCACTCATTTGTTGCTTGCCTTAGTCATTTGACCATTGACCACGCATCCCTTTCGAGACGGAGCACCGTTCCTACTCCTAATAGAGACACCTCCAACATTTGGGCGCTCATTTTGCTTTTTCCATATATTACATAGAAACTGTTTGCTTGTCCTATCCCCGTCCTGTTTCGCCGTCATCTATCTCCTAGGATAGCGATCGTTTTCTCGCTACTCTCTAGTCTACCAAACTCTTCCATGTCACACACGTCTAATTTCCTCATCTCCTCATCTAACGCATCCCGTTCCTCCTTGTGTATTTCGCGTTCTCCTACTATGTAAGCCCTACTCTCTATTGTTGTGCCACAACTGGCACATATTTGTAGCCACGTCCTCCTCCTCCCGACTGCTGGTACATCTATTTCTTCTTTCTGGTAGGCCCAGGTCCCCTACACGAAATCGCAGTTTCAGCTTTTTCGCATAGTCCGTTGGACCATGCAGACACGTTTTCATCCCAATACCTTCTCTCAACCCCCCATATATCTCTAAGTGCTTCTCCTATTTCACCTTATTTCTTAGCGCTAGCCTTTCCCTTTCTTCTAATATTTTTTTTACTTCTGTCTTGTACCCGCCAAACTTCTCTATCGACAGCACCTCTTCTCGGTCCCCTCCTAAATCCTTCCATATTTTCTCGACTACGTTGTCCCATCTTGTTCCAGCTCACCCTTTTGTTATTTTCTCCCATATAGCCTTATCAGCTATGGCTGGCAACCTCTCTTCTGGCATATGCTTTATTTTATATTGCCATTTCAATTTCCTCGCGTCTCTTATTTGTTTTCAGTGGGTGCATTCCTAGTTCTGCTCTTAATACTGTATTACTCGTCGTACTTGAGCATCCTAGTATCTTTTTAGCTGCTGTCATCTGCACTGTTTCCAGTTGTTTTACTAACTTCGTGTCCCTTCCCATACTTCTCCTGCATACTCTCACTTTAATACAATCACATGCATTAGAGTGCATCTTTTAATCCTAGTGTCAAGGTGCGGGTCCGTTAGGATCGCATCCATTTTGCCTTCTTGTGACTTACCCTTTCCTATTTCTTTCCCTATGTGTGCATCACAAGAGCTGTACTTAGGGATCTCTATGCAAAGGTACGTATACTGCTCTACGATCGGTAGTTCATCTTCTCCCCACTTCCATTTGAAACTTAACAGATTCACCTTATCTTCCTTACATACAACTACTTACTGCGCATTTTTTCACGTTCGCGGTCACTCTCCCTTTCCTCGTGCACTCTAGTGCGTTCTCTATCTGTTTCTGCAATCCTTCGAGTGTTTCTGACATCCCCACGAAATCATCCGCAAACACCAACCCCGACACCATATCTTCCCCCATCGTGACTCCTTGCTTCGCTTCTTCGACTGTTACTGTCATGTCATTTATATACACCTTGAATAATGTGTGGGGGGGGGCTGTGACGTTATACAGCAGGTTGTACTTTTGCTTTACAAGCCATAGCTGTCGTACCGTTCCATGCACGGTGCGGAGAACCTGATGTTTGCTTGACTACTGCCACAGTCCTGGCACGCTCCTCATTCCCACACTGCTGCAGGTAATATTTCGCAAAACGAAGTTCCAGGGTACAGCCGTTACGGCGATCTCCATGTCGATTGCGCGTAATTACGTTTCTATAAATGTAATGCACGTAAATACGCATTTAGAACCACTTACGATGATGCCGGGCACTCCGGCGGCCGCCCTCGGCATATTCTTCCACCTCTCAGCCATCCTCAGCTCTTAATTGCCGACTTCATTACCAGTTTTTCCCGAGCGTTCCTTTGTTTTTTTCTCTTGTTCCTTGTCCCCCGTTTTTATTTTTATTTTGAACCTGCTTCTTCTGCGCACACCACGATTTAAGTGAAGGTACAAACCAGGCTCCGATAGCCACAGTATCTACGTACCGCAAGCAGAGCTGAATAGTCTACAATCGGCCTTGCACAGAGCAGCGAAGTACATACTGCGGTATGTTCGTGTCGACCAGACAGCAGAGTGCGACAATGCAAGCCAGAAGATCAGAACAAGTGTGTTGCCGAGAGCCACCATGTACGTACCATATTTTAATGTCCTTTTTCCCTCTCTATTATTGTTCTTTGGATAAAATGCGTAGTAACAATAAAGCCACCGACAACTCATCATTTGGATTTTCCACGCGTTGACACCCAGCACACCCGGTGTCCGTGCCAATTTGTCATTCCAGCGAGAAGCAAAAGCTCTTTGGTCACAAACTTCGAGACAGACGTGTACACCCCTTTGAGACTTCAGAGGGAAAAATTGACGACGAAAATTGACGATTGCGGCATCGGCCACCGCTGGCTGGGGGTGATAAAATTGGTGTCCGAACGAAAATAGTGCAGAGATCCGTACGGGATGCGCGCAGCATGATCTTGCTCGTACTGCTGCGAGCTCAAGCTACAGGTAGACTCTTGAAAATATCGCAACCATTGATCTTTTGGTCGCAATACACCGGCCTCAAAAGGGTTGAAGCAAGATACCAAGCGCATACGGTATACTCATGCATGTGGCGTCCGGGCTGTTTTCCTGGAGCAAGGCGACGGGACGCTGGCCACTATCGAAGTCGCCAGTTGGCACCTACAATCAACCGTGGACCTCTGTCCCCTTCACATACCTTTGTTGCATTTTTTCTTCCTGAGAGAGCGTAGCGGGCGGTGACTGCCGCCCGCGGGGCGAAGCGCCTTGTATTTACCTACATACCATACCCTGTCAGTCGTCAACCATCACTCATTAATCAGTAATCTCGTATCCATGAAGGCACAGCATCTGGGTGGAAATATCAGTTTAATGAGAAGAACACGTACACTCATCTCCAACAGCAGCAGCTTGATAAGAAACCGAGAGCTGTGCTATGCTTCACCAGTAGTTTCTTGTCCAAAACACTAGTGTAACCACTTTTAGGTAGTGCCCAGTATGTCGCAGGGCACAACTAGATCAGAAAGCCATTTTTCTGTTTCGTCTGTTTCCTGACCCCTTCGACACGTTTGGGGGCGAATGGGTGACTGGAAAGCATTCAGAGAATATCAGGCTTCAGGTAAAAGTGCTTCAACTCTAAACGCTAGTAGTTACCTGGTACCGGTTTGAGAGTGGTAACCTATAATTGTGCAAACTACAGCAGACGGGAGAGTACTATGGGCGGGGGTTCGAACCCGTTCAATCTACCGATCCCTCTGCCACAATTCGACGCGAAAACGCAAAGCAAAATCATCGTCGCAAGCATTCGACAACCGTCAATCATTGTTTTGTAGGTTCCGCATAGAAAAGACTAACGAAGTACGACCTGGTCGGAAGGCTCATAAAACTATATGCTCGAATAGTATCTGGAATAGAAATGAGACGGTCAAGCTTGTGATGCTGCTGCAATAAAAACCAGTAAGCATCAGGTACAGTATGCAAGAGCCAAGCGAGGAATTGAAGTCACACAGTAAATAGAAAAGTACATAATACCTGATCCAACCTGAGACGTTCAATTGGGATGCTTAGTCGAGCGCAAAGGGAGGATTGTTCCCCCCCCCACGTATCCATGATTTCCATCGTCCGCCTCCGCAATCCCCCCCCCATGCTGTTGATGCTGCCCTGCTCCCCAGCTCGTGCTAGTCACAGCACCTTTCCGCTCGTTATTAGGCTGAGCAAACCACGCCTGCCGGCAGCCGATTATATCGGCTTAGTCGCACAACCAAACCATCCAGAAACCGTTCGTCATTCAAGCATTCCCTCCCGCTCTCGCCTTGCTCATTCTCGAGTTCAGATGGGTGTGGCGGTGGCCAGGGAGGCGGTACCCCCGTGGACTGTAGCTGCTGCTGCTGTTGCGGCGGAAGTGGCGATGGCAATATCTCCTGCGCCTGCTACGCTTTGCCCTCGACCGTCTTCTCCTCGTCCCCTTCTCTCCTTTCTTTTCTCCTCGCTCCCCTTCCGTTCCATCTGTACAACCCTCTGTTTTCCTTTTTCATCTTGAAGCTGCTGGAGCTGCTGCCGCTGCTGCGGCTGCTGCTGCGGTGCAGTGCTCTTGCTCCCAGTGCCAAGCGGCTTTACCAGCCTAGGTCCACGTCTGGCCATACTGATGTCCAAACATTGAACACGAGGAACAGGCTGCGGTACCTTCCCCATCTCTTCCTGCAGCGAGAGTCTCATGAGCTCGAGGAGGATAATCGAGAAACCGAAAATTGTGGGTCACATGTCCTACATTCGATTTTCAATTACATCATCCAATCGTAGCCTCCCGTGATTTGGTCGGAGGTCTGGTAATCGGAACATTCTCCACCCTTGATCTCTTATCCTGATCCACCCCTCCTTACAAGCAGTGCGTCCAGCTCCAACATCCTCATCCGTTGTGAAAATGTCTCCGCTATCTCTGCCATCGCTTCTATCCCCATCTTGCTCTCTTCGATCTCGCCATGCGGCATGATTCAAACCAAAGCACTGAGCTTGCCCCCTTCGCGGGAGAGTCCTCACACAACATCCTGGCTTCTAAACGGATCGCAGTACTTCGCGATTAATCGTGTTTCTTGATCCTCGAAGCGTGGCGGGCTTATCCGTTGAGCGGACAAAGCTGAGGTGTCGGGGTTGACGGCAGATGGTCAGATGCATTATGTGCACATTAAGCTCCTCTGAGTACATCGCAGAAGGCGAACAAGAAATTCTTCTCATAAAGCTTCACGTCAAGTGAGCCGGGCTGCATAATCGCAGTGGGAAATGCCGCCCGACCGGGGATATTCCGCAGTGAAGGTTCCACTGCCAAAAAGCCAATCTACTATTGTAACACCCTACTATCATCATCGTCATTGTTGCATCCTGTCCGAGCGCAATCAACACCACGGGGGCCTATATAAAGTTTACATTATTTCCTCAAGTCGGTTGTTGAGCGAGATAGAGACCTACCCACGCGTGGTGCTGGGTAGATGTTATCCTTACCGTAGCAAACGTCGGTAGTTTCTTCGATCATCTCCCGCCTCTACGTTATGTTGTGTGGCGAAATTGTACGTACGTGCCGAACGCGCCATTCCTTGGTACATGGGCAGCGAGTGTGCTCGCTTTGCGTAGGCCGCTTCCGTCGCGTCAGATCAAGCACGAACCCGTTAATAATGCGACCGTCCAGCACCCATGTAAGGTTAGCGTTGTTTTTCGTAAGGTAGATCACGTCGCGCCTTTACCTTGGAACCCCTTTGGAACGAAACCCACGTCTTGGGGGGAAAACTACTTGGAAATAGCGTGGGGTCATGTTTTCGATTCTACAAGGGTTAATCCTTCGCTAAGTAGTACCAAGACCCCGCAACAGTTGACACGTAGCGTCGCAGTCACGCTCGATTACGTTCTACTTCACGTGCGATGTTCACTAACTGCCACGCCAATCAAAAGGTCCGCCAATGTCTGCTCACAGCCGCCGCGCTTCACAAACCCGCCCCCACCGACCTTGCCTTTGTCTTCGACGTTTTTTTGGGGTAGGTGACTCGGGCCCTTGACGCCGGAGCCCGGGTTATTTATGGCTACAGCTGCGCTTTCTGCGGGGGCGCGATTCCGCCCGGAGATAGCAACGCAGCTTTGGCACATTTGTACATTATTTTTGCATAGCTAGTGCTGTGTTTCCCCTCTTCTTATTAGGCTCCTCCCGCTTTTTGCTTAGACCACTGTTGTGACAACTTTTTGCTGATATACGGGTTTTTTCTGTTTTTTTTTTTGCTTTTTCTGGCGTCGCTGGAAGTGAATAAGTTGTGGCCCCAGCGTATCACCTATTAGTTGTAGTCTGTCCTGAAAAAGAGCGATCGTTGGGGTGTTACCTTGTTACCCCAAGCGGTCCTCACGTTTCTGGACAGCGTGGTACATTAGCCCCCCCCCCATTACCATGGCGGTGTGCCAGAGCAATATAACTGCCTTAGCGGAGGAAGCCGCCGTGTTGATTCCATGTTATGAGCGCGATTTCCAAGTCGCGCCCAAGCGATTTATACCGCCTTATATCGGGATACCGCGCCCTACTCAGGCCGCCTTATGGGGACGCCCCTAATATGCTCTTGAGATTATTCGAAGGAACGCGAACAATCAGCCCCATGGGCCCAAGAGCCGTGTTACCGCATGGGGTGCACTTTTGACCCCAAGCGGTCATCACTGGCGGAACTTAGCACCTCAACTGGGGAGCTATCCAGTATGTTTTGGTTCGGCGTGTTTTTTATACAAGGGCTCCGCTCCGCGGGCGGCTGATGCGGCACGCTTCGCTCGCGCAAGGAAGAAAACAGCAAGATATGGAGGGGGTAGAAAGAAGAGGCCCATGAGTTGGTGCAACTAGCGATTTGATAATGCCAAGAGCCATTTGTACAGAGCTGATTGCCCTATGCTGTGCTGTGTGCTTGCTGCCGATGTCACGGTCTGATCGGCAGTACCGTACTACCAGGTACCTGGTATATTTTATGTAGATATATTTCTGATGGGCGCTGTCCCTGCCGAAGCACGCGTTTTATGCCTTTTAAACTGCAGGTAGTATAGTACATGTCGTATGTGCAGTGGAGAGATCGTGACCGCGCTGAATCATCTTTTTTGGTCAATCGATGTCCTGTATTAATAGTGTTTTTTGTTTGGCTTTTCGACATTTTGTTTATGAATACAACTTTCACCAGGAGGGGTGGAAGAATTATGTGCTTCCCCTGTTTTTGTGTAAACTTTTCTGCCATGAGTGGTGAAAACTGATGTTGTTCCCCTTGCCCGTGCATATTTTTTTTCCGTGAGCGGTGAAACTGTATGTGCTTCCTTTTTCCTCTCGTTGTAGCGTTGTTTTTGCGTTGCGGCGATCGATCGCAGAACAGATTTATTGCCCAGTACATCGCGATGTGCTTGACCCACGGGACTGTCACCTGCGCCGCTGCTGGTGGTAATCCGTGTCATCGCCATTGGAACGCGTCGTGTTGGGACGAAACGCGCCCATTTTCTCTGTAAATCCATTAGCGCCTCCGGCCGGGGTTTCTTTGTTTTGTCTTCGTTCCCGTTTCTTTCGACATGTATGTATACCTATTAATAGTGGATTTGTCTATGCTGGTATCTCTTAGTAGATTGGTGTGATTCCCCCCCGATTTATTACGTCTTCGTTGATGGGCTTCGAGTGGGCTTGTTGTTGGTTTTGGGGAGAATGGTGGGTGTGTTGGGCTCACCTCTTTCTGGGCAGGATACATAGCCCTGTAGTTGACAGCGATTGTTGTATACCTTGTGGGGATATAAGGGGACATCTCTGTAGGCACGATGCTTAGTTGTGGACATCCCAGGTCGAGGCCGTGTCGTAATCTACATGTTACGTTTCGATTATTGATAAACTCGGCGAAATAAGCAGGGCTCTTTGCGGCTATCCGTCCGTGCACGGTGAGTTTTTTTCAAGTCAAAATCTTACAGTCCGGTTTGGTGTGGTTTTTTAAGAAGGTGGAAATCTTACGGTGCGGTTCGGTGTACTGTGAATCCTACGGTACGGTTCAGTGCTGTGATATATCCTATGGTGCGGTTCGTTGCGGTTTTGAAAATAGGAAATCATACGGTGCGCGGTTCGGTGCGTTTTTAAAAAGTCGTGAACGCGAGGGTGTGGTTCGGTGCTTTCATGTACCCTAAGGTGCGGTGATTTGCGGTTTTCCGATATCGTAAAACCTTCGGTGCAGTACGGTGGGGTTTTCAAGAGGGCAACGGCGCGGTAGGGTTAACCGCACCGAACCGATAGGAAAAACGGCACCATGAAGAACCCTGCAAACAAGACCGTGTACGCTGAATATTCCAGGGCTACTCTCTGCCAAGTAAAATATCCGATTTTCTGCGGTACGGACTCGCGTGGCTCGAGGCATTGTCATTGTGCTTTTACGTTATGATTTCTGATATAAACAGTAAGTCTGTCCGAATTTCTGAGACACGGACTTGCCTGGCTCGAGAGGTCGGGTCATGATGTACGCGTAAAATTTCGATTCTTGAGAAGCACCGTAAGGAAGCTGTCCATACTGAACAATTCGAAGATACTCTAGTAGGCGATTTTCTGGGGTACAGATTTGCGTGGCCCGAGGTCGTGTCATAATCTGTCTGCTTTTCATGTTTCGATTTTTGATATGCACAGTAAGAACTACTACTGTTCTAACTGAATACTGAAGAGATAATCTCTTTCGGCGGTGTTTTGAGTGTTGGGCTTGCCTGGCTCGAAGTCGTGTCATAGTCTACGCGTAAATGTACGATTAGTGAGAAGCAGGAGTCGGCGAGCTGTGGGAATGCTGAGCCCTGAGGGGGAGAAGGGGTAACACCTGTGACCACGGCTTGTCCAAAAGCTGGAAAGTAAAAGTATGATGAAAAAACAAGTTGTGCCTGCTTGGACTGAACTAGCCGAGGGCGAAGCGCCCGCGAGCCGCCACAGCGTTCAAGTCCGCGAAGTTGATTGGGGGCGGCTGTTTGTGCGGTATATGAGAGGAGATCTTAGACGGAAACAGAAGTGATGACGTTGCTGTTATTTGGTGTGTGGCGGTCTGGTTAATGTGTTGCGTCAAAAAGTTTAATCAAACACCCATTTCACAAAGCTGCCGCAAGGCGTCGTTTGAAAGTCCTGCACCTGACGGAGAACTCCGCTTATGGAGAGCGCTGCTGCTCATCGACAAAACTACGCGCCCTCCCCTTCACCGCCGTCAGAATCTGTAATTTTCCATTGTGATACATACCTTTCGAGATATTTCCTGCGAACTCCCCGTTTGGCCAGCGCTTTATTCGCATCCACCCAAGCCGACGTCAGGCTATGGAATAAGAAACATGGCCTTTTCATTCCAACCCAACAGATTTACCCTGGGCAGGGTAGTCGATCGATCTTTACCCCCGGGTACCTCAGTAAGCGACGCCTTCACAACCTCCCGTAGGTCGTTTTTCTCGTTGCTGTTCATAGCCTGTACAATACAGGTGCGTGCTGTTCCCTCGCACCTCTTACCTTCCAAACTTCCGAGCCGCCCGGCAACGCCCCGGTCACAATTCTTGGGAGAGAGCTGCAGCAAAATAAATGAAGCCCAGTCCGTCCTCCCGCCAAGCAGGTCATAGGTCGACGCCACATCTTGGACCACAGTAAAATACCATCTCGCCAAAAAAGGTCCGACGCCACATCCAAATGAGGTAGTTAGTCGTCCTCTCGCCAAACGGGTCAACAGGTCGACGCCGCCTCCTGGACCACAGCTACCAGTACACAGTAGCATATCTGACGCCTGTTCTTTCGCCGGGGAGGGCTTATGTGTGGGGGACCCGTGGTATCATCGCGTGCACGCCCGTGGGAGGTCAAGTGGCGCCCGACGTGAATGACGAGGGCTCCTGTGTGTGGTGGGGTTGTAGCACAGTCGTGCGGCCGCGGGAAATGAGTGGCGATCGGGAGCAGCCAGGCGGTGTCTCGCAGGGTATTGTGCGATAATTCATCCAGATAGATATTCTGCGCGCACGAACGAACCGAACCTCGCGGATACGGTTTTTACTGGCTTCGTCCACAGCACTCCTCCTCCTCTTCCCCGTTTTGTTCGCGCTCCCTGGCGGATCTGCTCCTACCTCTTCTGATTGGAAGGGCGGCGGTTTTGGAGGGGGGGGAGGGGGGGGCGGAGGAAGGGTTGTTCGTGATTTCGTGATTTCGTGAAGGAGAATATTTTGGCAAAGTCCGTGCCACGATCTCTGCTACAACAACAATGAGACTGTAGCCCACAACCAACAACCGGTATAGTACTAGACTATTCGTAATTCGTACAACTGATCAGCGGTTTGGCAGCCGCTTGCCGGCGAAAACCGGGGCGTCTTGTCATACAAGAGTGTGTATGCAAAACGGATACACCGATCGACGTATTGTATCAGCGGAGATCATGGATCCACGCATCAACAACGGACCCGAGCTGGATCCACGCATCGACAACAGATCCACGCGCCACCAAAGACATCCAAGGATTCAACAATCTACAGGTTCTCGGAGGATCTACGGATCCGCAGGTCCACTGAGGATCCACGGATCCGCGGACTCACTGAGGATCCGCAGATCTATGGTTCCACTGAGGACGAAGGATCCACAGATTCATGTACCCATGGAGGATGGAGGATTTACCGTACAACACCGGCAATGTAGCTGTATAACGGCATCGCGGCGTCGCACGGCACAACAGCACACTCACCAGGCACTGTCAATAATGTGTCGTTGCGTACCGAAGCGAAGCCTAGGATAGCTCACAGCTCACCACTTGCTACACAGCTGCACCTGTGTTGCCTTAGCCCCTGGGCACGGTTATGCTTGTGGTATGTGTACTCGTTGGAATACTTCTGTTGTAGACTTCGTCACGGGACAGCAAAAGGGAACAGGGGACAAAAAACACCTCTCCCCGAAAATAGCGACGCCTTTTTCTCACGTGTGCTCCTCTCACCTGAATCAGCAATCAGCACGACGACGAACGACGACGCAAAAACAGCAGTAGTCATAAAAAGTCAAGGAGGTATAGGGGTGTGTGCCACTCACGCGAGAGAACGGAACGAGCTGCTCACTGCGTAGCTCTGCACAGCTAGCTGCTGTGACCGCCGGCAGATGATGAACTTCACCACCCTGATGCGGATGAGTGAGTGCACCTCCCCATGAGGGAGGGAGGTAGATGGAGGTCGAATGAGCTTTTTGACCATGTTTGGTTGATTGATGCTCCTGCCGCTGCTGATTTCCGTCATTTTTTTGCGGGAAATAATGACATACCCAACCGGTCACTCCGAGTAAAACCAAGGGTAGAATGGGAGGAAACTGCTGTGATTCTAGTGTGTTCTTTTGGCCGTCGTTTTTGTGGGCGCTCTCTCCGTGTTTGTGCTCTAAACCTGTCCTGGCAGCTTTTTGTTGGCACGGTGCCTGCATTCAAGCACAGTGGCTCCCTGCTCGAGCTTCTTCCCTGATCCCATGGGCCTATTGTGCTGATGTAATCGTAGGGAAAGCTGCGCAGTCAGCTCCCGTCGTATGTACAACAATAGCCAATAAGTATGGCTGACTGGGTTCAACCATGATACCAGCAGCAGCAGAACCACCACCACCACCACCACCACCACCACCACCAGCCCAAGCGCAGTGCCACTTCAACCCCCCCTTTCCTCCCTCTCTCTCTCTTCCCCCTCCCCTCCCCTCCCTCTCCTTGCTTTGCTCCAACAACCACATGCATCATATTTGTAATCAAAACCGATCAGTCCATGAACACAACCACTCCAGCCGCGCTATGTACACGAGTAGCGACGAGGAAGAGGAGGAAGAGGAAGATGAAGAACAATCCTCCTCCTCCTCCGCCTCCTCCTCCTCCTCCTCCTGCTCGTCATCACCACCACCCCCACCACGATCAAGCGCAGACATAGGATATGCAGGTGGTGGTGCCGGGTCGGAGCCTGGAGGTGCTCGGGGAGGTGGGGATAGCAAGGACGGGGAAAAGGAACCCAGCGGGGGGAAGAGTTCTCCTTGTACCGGCAAGAAAAAATCGCGAAAGGGGAAGGGCGGAAAGGATGGGCGGAGAGGTGGCAAGAAGTCGAAAACTGTTGCCGCTATTGATGTGGTGACGGCACAGGACTGCAGGTGAGGGGGGAGGGTGAGGTGGGGGGTGGTCGGGGTCTGTGAGTGGGGTGCTTTTGTTTCGTCAATCTGCAATCTCGACTGAACATGGAATAGCTGCTGCTTTGCTGCTGCTCCTGCTGCTCCTACGGCTGTAACATACCTACGCCTATACCTGGCACCTCTGGGTATTCTGTACCTGGTACGTACGGGGACGTACTTCGTCCCGAGCAGTCCATAGTCTATTGCCATTCTGTACGTACATATATCTACACCAACAGCTGCAGAGGACTGGCAGGACGAGTGACGCCACTGCTGCTGTTGATGTCGTACGTGCTACCTGGTACACACGAACCAGATATATTTACCCTGGTATTGGTCTGGTATTGCGCTTGCTATTGGAACACACGGTACCTGGTACTCCGGGTTAATCCGTGTATACCCAGCAGACCCAGTACTTACGTACGTACGTTTCATATACCTGGTACCTGGTATTGGAAATAACTCGAAATCGGTTGGTCAATATGATACCAGTATCATACGAATATACTACTCGATAACCCGATTACTGGTCATAACGTGCCATGTACCAGGCACCAAGCAGTCGTACTGCTGGGATACAACAGCAGTCGTACTGCTTACTAATTTAATGGTACGAGGACCCAGCGGGTACTACGCAATGGCGTGCAGGTATTGGTTGCACCAAATACCACTCTGGGCATAAATTTAATGACCGGTTCGTAGTGATATTCGAAGGCAAACGGTGACTGTATTTCCGTCCGGAGTGCTACAATACTACTGGGCAGGAAACCCCCAAGCTGTACCAGGTAGTAAGAAACGGAAATACTGACCCAGTCCGGGTTTCTTATTCGAGAGATGGTTCGTTCTAAACCAACTTTTCAAGTATAGCGGCTCAAATGTTTCTCACATTCCTGTAAACATCATCCTGCCTTTCTTGTTGAAGTAGTTATTATTGCTGTAGGTGTGTTGTAGTGCTGTATCTCAGGGCGGGGCGGAAGTCGAAATCGACCCGTCAGTACCCTCTTGAAGGCGATACTACTTGCTGTGCGCTGTAAGCTGTACTCCTGTACTGGTGAGCTGTACCAGGTACTCCTGTAATTCAGGCCGTCAGGAGAGTCCTGAAGTGTTGGATTTTTTAGGCTGTCAGTCACACATGCAGGAAAACCGTACCTAAACTAGCATATCTACGTCGAGACGGCCGTCCGTCCGTCACAGGCCTAAGTCGCCGTTTCTTGACATGTTTGCCTGTATCGCGGGCAACCCCAGTTGCTAATTGCCCACCGGGTGACAAGTATGATATTAATGCCAATTTTCTCCCGTGTTATTTTCCGCACCCCCAACGCCTTGCAACGTGTTGTCGATGCGTGTTTGTAACGGTTTTTGTGTCGCCGTGGGTTGGGGGTTTCAGGGTACAGTTGACGTTAGGGTTGCAGGTACGTATCTCCCTCTTTCCCCCCCTCCCTCCCTCCCTCCCTCCCTCCCTCCCTCCCTCCCTCCCTCCCTCCCTCCCTCCCTCCCTCCCTCCCTCCCTCCCTCCCTCCCTCCCTCCCTCCCTCCGTCCCTCCCTCCCTCCCTCCGTCCCTCCCTCTCCCCTCTCAATCTATCGAGGAACATTTGCTGGCATTAAAATACCTGGTACAAAATACAGCCTGCTACAAGCCCCCGCTCGCTCATTTGGCTCGTGTTGTAATTTTGTGACGATTTGGGTTTTTTGGCCGCGTTGACGGCGACAGCAGTGGTGGTGGTGATGGTTGTTGGCGTCGTTGGCGTCGTTGGCGTCGTGGTCGTCGCCAAGGGTGGTCGCGTCGGCGTCCTCTTCCTTTCCGTTCTTGCACACTACCAGGTACCTGATATTCTGCTGTCGTCCCCAACCCCCCCCCCCTATCGTCCGCCTCACGCGCCTGCTGTTTTATCGTTTTTTTGTTTCATGTTCACCGTCCCCCCCCCCCCCCCCCCCCGCCGTCCTCTCCCGTGGTACCCATGTCTTGACCGTGGCGTTGGCGACGTGTTATTCACAACTGCCATCGAAGCTACAATCCTGTGCCATGGGGCAAGCGGCAGCAGCGAACGTCTGCCAACACAGCAGACATGCTCCGGGCGAGACAGCAAGGCTTCAACCAAAGGTGGGGTGAAGTTGGACCGAACCAAACCCAACCCAACCCAACCCAACCCAACCCAACCCAACCCAACCCAACCCAACCCAACCCAACCCAACCCAACCCAACCCAACCCAACCCAACCCAACCCAACCCAACCTAACTCTACACCACAGCACTCTTCAAACGAATCGCTGAAGGCCTCACGGCGATTCGCGCTGTGTTGGACGCGATGTCTGCCTGTTTGGTGAACACCCGACGTGCTCGGTCCCGGCATTGTAAGGATGCGGGGGTCTATGGTTATACGGGCTACGGCCATGCATGATACGATGACTACACCCCCCCCCCTCCCAACGGCCCCTCCACCGCCCCCACCTACCCCCCACCCCTCGGCACCACTCTGCCCAAAAACTTCCCCACCCCCACCACACGCCTCACCCCCCCCCCACGCTAGAACTGCAATATGATCCCGTACTAAAAACGTTACGCGACACAGCTAAAACGGCTAACATATTCGTACCACACCCAATCATTAAGGCTCACGCCCACGCTCACGCTCGCGCCCACGCCCTGCCTCGCGCTTTCGCTCTCGCACTCGCTGACGGTCGAACGTGGCGGTGGCGGTGGCGCACCTGTCTTTGACGATATGTTTTTTTCCTGAAGACGGCCCATGTCCGCCAGCCTGGGTCGATCGTTCATCCCCAACAGCGTCTGTCGCCCGCTGGAGACGTCGGGTCAGAAGATGTTCTGTGGCCGGTTCTCTACCTCGGGGGACGTGCTGCTCACGGCCAGCCAAGACGCGCTGATCAAGCTCTACGACTCAGAGAGCGTTTACCGGTGGAGCACGAGGAAAGTAGGTAAGTTTTAGTTGGAGTAGAGCCGTGCTGTGGTGAAGGGGGGTAGAGACAAGAGGCTTTTGAGTCCGGCTTCGGCATACCCCCCTTCCCTGACTCCCCGGGCTGGTCGGAGTGGCCAATGCTGTAATCTTGCTCCCCCCTCTGAACTCCCAAAGGGGTGAATACGATAACGATAACCACCAACCGTACACAAGCAAGTCTCACTAGCTCACCCCCCCCCCCCCCCGCCATCAACTCCCTCACCGCCATCCCCATCCCCGCCCCTCCTCGCCCTCCTACTACCCCATACCTCCTCCCTCCTCCATCTCTCCCTCCCCCCCACCCCACCCCACCCGCACCTCTTCCCCTCCGCCTGCCCCCTCTCCACCCCACCCCTCTCTCCTCCCCCTCCTCCCCGCATCCCTCCCCCATCCCCCATATCTCCCCCTCCAATCCGTCATCCTTCCCCCGCTTTCCTTCCCATCCTCTATCCCCCCCCCCCCCCCCTCCCCCGCCCAGATCCTGACGTGGACTACCGGGATGACTACTCGGAATACCAAAGCTACCACCTATCCCGCCGCTTCGACCGAAACGTTATAAGAATCAGCAACAACGGTGTTGGCGGCGGCGGGCGAGGCTCAGGGGCGGCAGATAGGAGTTCAGCACCTTGGGACGGGGCTCCGCAACCGACCAAGACCATTCGCTGTCTAGACACTGGCTGGAGCGTGATTTCGACCGATTTTTCCCCCGATGAGAAGTGGTTGGCTTATTCCAGCTGGTCTCCGTATGTGCATCTGTGCAACACCCGTGGGTGAGGATGGAGAGGGGTTTTGAGGTGTGGGGGTGGAGGGGGCGAGGTGGTCTTCGTATGTATGTGTGTGCAATATTCGTTGGTCAGGAGGAGGGGTGGTGGGGGTTGGGGAGGGGGGGGGGGGGGGGGGGAGGGGAGAAGTAGCTGGGCTACTCGAGGTGGTCTCCGTATGTTCATCTGTGTACTACTTGTGGATTAGGAGGGGGGTGGGTGGGTGGGTAAAGGGGAGGGGTAAGTAGGGGGATAAGGAGGAAAAGTTGGGGTAGTGGGGAGGAGGGATAGAGTGAGGGGATAGGGGGGTGGGGGTGGAGTGGGGGGTTGGGTGAATGACGAGGGGGAGAGGGGGGCTAAGGGGGAAAGTATGGGTATTGGGAGGAAAACTTGGGGTCATGGGGAGGAGTGAGAGGGTGAGGGGATAGGCGAGGGGGGGGGGGGTGGAGTGGGGGGTTGGGTGAATAAATCGTTTGAGGAGTGAGGAGGAAAAGGCAGGGACAAAGGGGGGGACAAAGGCTGGGGTGGAAAGGGAAGAGGTAGGGAGGGGTATCATTACTTCAATGATGAACCAATTATCCTTGCAATTATCCGTCAACCACTTCAACTTTTGTAAAGCCAGCATCTCAACGAAACTATTAACCAAAAATAGTACACTAACGCATAGCCGCGACTCGTTAGGGAGTACGAGCTGCACGAGGCGTTGGACTTCCGGCCGAAGAGGGCGGGTCGATTCTGTCTGTTCTCCATCCAATTCTCCCCCAGCAACACGCATATCCTGGGCGGGGGGTCGGACAATCACGTTTACCTCTACAGCTTGGAGAGGTGAGTGATACATTCCGGGTAACTTTCACGAGGTTTATCGTATGATAGCGTCCTTGATTTTTGGTGTGGTGTGTGTAATGCGTGTCCATGCGTTTAGCAGCGTGTTTTGTGGTTGATTTTGATATTGGTGTATGTGTGTGCTTTTGTGTGCTTGTCCCATGCTGTTGTTGTTTGCGTTGTCATGGCTTTGGTGTGTGTGGATGTGTTGTTGTTGTTGTTGTTGTTGTTGTTGTTGTTGTTGTTGTTGTTGTTGTTGTTGTTGTTGTTGTTGTTGTTGTTGTTGTTGTTGTTGTCGTTGTCGTTGTCGTTGTCGTTGTCGTTGTCGTTGTCGTTGTCGTTGTCGTTGTCGTTGTCGTTGTCGTTGTCGTTGTCGTTGTCGTTGTCGTTGTCGTTGTCGTTGTCGTTGTCGTTGTCGTTGTCGTTGTCGTTGTCGTTGTCGTTGTCGTTGTCGTTGTCGTTGTCGTTGTTGTTGTTGTTGTTGTTGTTGTTGTTGTTGTTGTTGTTGTCGTTGTCGTTGTTGTAGTACGCCAACAACACCCAACACACGGCCCATATGTACGGAATCGTTATTGGCTCGAGACGTTAGAATTCCGCGCCCTCCCCTCACCCCCCCCCCCTCCTTTCTGCTTTTTTTTTCGTTTCAGAAAGGAACGCGTATTGCGCATTCCCGCCCACGGAGACGACGTCAACGCCGTTGCCTATGCCGACGCAAGTTCCAACGTGAGTCCTGGAAATACTTCGAAGTACATACTTTTGGCTTACTTCCTTGTTTTTTTTTGGAGGGGGGGGGTATCATCGCTGTCGGAGGGAGAGGAGATACCGGGTATAACACCGGATGAGGAGCGGCGGGTCGGGGTGGGGGGAAAGAGCGTGACTGTCGTCCTCTTCTCTTTTTGTGACCGTGGAGCAGCGGTGGCGGCGGCAGGGGGGCTTGGCGGGGGTTTGTGAAGACACAGTCGTCGTATTGTTTGCCGGAGGGGAGAGGGGGTGGAGAACGTGCCTCACGCCTCTTTCTCTTCTCTTGGTTAGATCAGATACCTCTTTTTATACGAGAGTAGCGGTCCCTCAAATAGTATAAAACGGCGGTATTCTTGTCTTGTTATATAATACGCTAACGTCGTGGTAGTGACGGTTTTTTGGATCTTTGAAAATATCTTGGTTATAAAACCCCCCCAAAAAACCGGCGACTCCCGAGCTTCACTCGGCCTCCGGTGGCCTCGCGATGCCGTCACGTCCCATCCGCACAGCAGCACTACGACGTGCCGGCGAAAGAATGGGCGTCGGTGCCCCACCTCGGCGAGGGGGAAGCGTGGAAATCGCCCTCCCGGGGATGGCTTGCTTGCCCCCCCCCCAGCTTTTTCTTCGTCGCTGCCCGCCTTTTTTTTTTGGAACTCCAACTATATTTTGTGGTGAAATTGGAAAATCACTTGGATTTAGTAAGGAATCTAGGTTACTTGGTTGAATTATTGGAAAGCCAAGGGTTTTAGTACGAATTATGTGGATCTTCCAATAGGGATTAAAATATTTAAATGGGCCAATCATAGGCTAGGAATAAGTAGATGCGGTAAAACGTGGCGGCACAACAACCTGAGTGAGCGTAGAAAGGAGTCCGAGCTACGGTAAGCGTGGACCAAAGATGATCTACCAGGAGCATGTGGGAACTTGTACAGCGGTAGGCCAACGAACAGCAGTGTTCTTGTACCAGGTAGATACCCTTGCAGAATAGAGCTGATTCAGAGAGTCGTTACCAGCAGGAGACATGAGAAGCTAGTCCCCATATAAGGCGGTATCCCGATATCAAGCGGTCGAAATGGCTTGGCGTCAAGCGGTCGAAATGGCTTGGCGCGACTTCGGAGTTGCACTCAGTAGTTGGAATGAATAAGGCGACTTTCCCCGATAAGGCGGTCGTGTTTCTCTCGCACGCCGCTGCCTTCCTGGGGTACTCCTATATAGTGCTGCTGTATTCGGATTAAAACTGTTTTCCTTTTGTCATTGCTATAGTAGTGCTGCTGTATTCAGATTTGAATCGCTTCCCTGTTGCCAGTGCTGTGCTCCGCCTCGAAAGGAGGGATGCGTGGTCAATGGTCAAATGACTAAGGCAAGCAACCAATCAGCACGCCCCCCCCCCTATTGTCATTGCTGCTACTGCTGCTACTGCTGCTACTGGTACCAAAACTACTACTAGCTACTGCTGCTACTGGTACCAAAACTACTACTAGCTACTACTGCTACTAGTACCAAAACTATTACTGCTGCTGCTACTACAGTAGTGTTGCTGATGTGCCACTCGTGTTCGGGATGGCGAAACGAGTACCAAGGTACAACGTATTGTGGGGGTGTTATGATGTTATCATATTAATATTAGTATTAATATTATACGCTGGTCCTGACAAGGGGGAGTCGCGCTATTGTATACCAATACGTTGATTAATATCAATATTAATATTATACGCTGGTCCTGACAAGGGGGAGTCGCGCTATTGTATACCAGGTACCAGGTACATGATACCTCGTTTGTGGCTTGTTGAGAGCGCTGTAGTTTGTGTGTGTGTGTGTTTTTTTCTCTTCTTGTTTGGTTTTTTTTTTCTTACGTTTTATTCAATTTCTCTTGCTACCCCCCCGGCCCTTCCGCCCCCCCTCCACCTCTCCCCTTCCCCCCCAAAAAAAACCCAAAAATGTAATGTGAAATGATTCAGGTGGTTCTGTCTGGCGGCGATGATTGCGTGATCAAGGTCTGGGATCTCCGTTCCTCCGGCGCGGCGGTGAGAGCGTAGTCTCTGTATAGCCCGCGACAGACCAATGATTAACAAGGAAGGCGTAGAAAAAAGCAAGGAAGATATATTCTATGAAAGGCAGGAACCCATCACTAGTTAATGGTGCAAGGCTTAATGCCCCACTCTGCGCCGATGCGCTGACGCGCCGAAGAAAAAAACGAAAAAAAAGGGGAAAAAAAAAGAACAAAAATGACATAAAATGGTGACACAAAAAAAAAACATGAAAAGCAAGAAACCAAAAAAGAAACGACAATGGCGAGATTTTGGTAAACAAACGTCTCTTTGTTGTCTTCTTGTTTGTTGTATGTAGGTGGGGGGGCTCTGCGGGCACCAGGCGGGGGTGACGTGCGTGACATCCAAGGGGGACGGGCACCACTTCATCTCCAACGGCAAGGACCAGACGATGAAGCTGTGGGACATTCGCAAGATGCTCGACCCCAAAGACGACAAGATGCTCAAGGCCGCTAGCACCCCGCAAAGGTTCCAGATTAGACTCTTACGTATATTTTGAGGGCTGGCGGGAAGGGGAGAGGTTAAGACTCGCCCCCCGCCTCGCCGCCCCCGCCCCCATCTCATCATGCCTTCTTATTTCCTTCATTCTTTCCTTCTGGCCCTCCCTCCTTCTTCCCGCCACCCCTCTCCCCCCCGTATTTCCTCATCTATCTCTTCCTCCCTTCTTCCCCCCCCCCCCCGCTCCGTCTCGGAAGGGATTCATGGTCAATGGTCAAATAACTAAGGCAAGCAACAAATGAGTACCCCCCCCCCCCCCCGACTCGTTACCTTTCTCGTCCCCCGCCTCAAAACGCCTCCTTCCTCCCTCCCTCCCTTCCTTCCTTGTGTTCCATGTTCATGGCTTGCGGCAATGAAGGGACTACCGGCTGTACGGTCCTAGACGGGCCAAGAAAAGCAAGGCGGCGGACGAGTCGGTCAAGACCTTCCACGGCCACACCGTGCTGCAGACCCTCATCCGATGCTACTTCTCTCCCGCGCACACCACTGGACAAAGGTAGATCGTCACCTCACCTATATTGCGTGGTTTGCGCTATTCTTTTTCTACCTGCTAGCCTGACGCATGCTACTGATAGTACAGTTATCTTGCTATCTCGAGAGTCTCCCCACGCCACGAGTAGGTTGCAGCAGTTTCGGAGATTTTGATAGCACTACTATCTGAACACCTTCAGAGCCCCCAAACCCCTCCATATTATAAATACAAGTTTTTTTTTCCTCAAAAGGGTTTCCAGAAATGAAGGCGTTAAGTAGATCATCACCTCACATCACCTAGCGTGATTTTTGCTAGCCTAGTCGACGTGCTAGCCTGACGCATGTCTCTGCTAGTACTGCCAGTACTGCTATCGTGAGAGGCAGTCTCACGAAATGGGTGTGCAGCGGATTCTCAGATCTTCCTCACGAGATGTTAACACGAGGGGCTGAATCAACTATCTCGCCCGAAAAACATGACTCGGAAGACATTCGTTCGCGCAGCCCGACCAACGACTTCCACGCGCTGGTCCTCAAAAGTACATGCACGCGTAAACTTATCATACGCTCAATGATAGTTCCACCCTTTTGAGGGGCTCAACTCAACCGGCCTGAAACGTTTGGCCCGAAAAAGTGCAACCTGTGCTAAGGTAGGATGGATGACCGGTGGGGTACGGTAGAAAGTAGCGCCGTTTTTTTTGCGATGCACTTCGCTCGAAGGAGCGCTCTGTAGCTCTCACTCGGAACACAGCAAAATGCATAAAAACGAAAGTGCGAACCCCGATGAACACAATCCCATGGCCTGCTGTAAGTATATAACGAATAATATAGAAAAACGAGAAGGGCTTTCCACTTTCCGACTGTATGAGGTTAATGCCGTTCCAACTGGAAACCCGTTTTTGGGGCCAAGTTACTTGAACTTGATATAGGGAGATGTTTTGGGGCTCATAAAGGGGTTGAGGAGCTCGTCATCCATTTTTTTTTTTTTGCCAAAAGTTATGTATCCCCTTCGCACAGTAGCACGCGTTACCTGCTGTCTATGGTCTATACGCTTAACCTATTCTACGTGCTACCTTTCGTCTACACGCTAATCTAATCCACTCTCGGACCGAAGTCTGCGTGCGAATCTAACGTACGTTGCTACATAACCTACTGCATGTGCTAGTGTAGTTAACGTACAAAAGTAGTCCTTAGTCCACGTACTAATTTATCTCCCGCCCCCCCCGTCCCCCCGTTACTATCGCCTTCCTCCCTCAAAATATGTACCAGGTACATGATAGTTGGCCTCGGTCGGCACCGACGCTGTAAAACATAATATGTATAATGGGGTTGGCGTTGGTTGTCACAATGACGCTGTAAAACATGCAAATCACTGCGTGAGCTAGACAACCAGGGTGCCGTGTGTTTTTTTGTTTGTGTTTTTTTGGCGGTCACCATGATGGTTATCGAGTTTGATCATATTGTGCGGGGGTGGAGAACCCTAACTCAGCACAAGGGGAATGATCGCATCACGTAGTGTGTGAATATGGTAAGGCACCTACGAGGCAGCTACATGGTATTAATAGTACCCATTGCTGTCTCTGGAGTGGCCACACCAGAAAACAAAGTATTACTCAATGGCGCTGTCATCCATAAGCAAGAAAGTAGGCACAAGGTGCCGAAGTCCGTATTTCGAGCGGTTCTTGGAAGGATGCAGTTCGCCCTTCATGCGACTCGCCGAACACCTCACGGCGCTTCGCGCTTGGTGCAAGCAATGTCTGCCTGGTTGGTGAAACCCCGACATGCTCCGTCCCGGCATAGTAGGAATGCGAGGGTCTATGGTCATACGACTACGGCCATGCACAAACTGAACCCCCCCCCCCACCCCCCCTCCCTCCTATCGCCTCCTCCCTTTTTTGGTCGGGATGGACATGGTGGGCAGATTTGTCATTTCCGGGAGCTCGGACGGGACTGTGTGTATCTGGGATGTCATCACGGGGGAGCTGGTGAGAGCAACGTCTAGGGGGAAGGAGGGAAGGAGAGAGGGAGGGAGGGAGGGAGGGAGGGAAGGAGGGAGGGAGGGAAGGAGGGAGGGAGGGAAGGAGGGATGGAGAGAGGGAGGGAGGAAGGGAGGAAGGGAGGGAGGGAGGGAGGGAGGGAGGGAGGGAGGGAGGGAGGGAGGGAGGGAGGGGGGGAGGGAGGGAGGGAGGGAGGGAGGGAGGGAGGGAGGGAGGGAGGGAGGGAGGGAGGGAGGGAGGGAGGAAGGGAGGGAGGGGCGGGGGGGGCAGGAAATATGTAAATGCGTATAGATGGAGAGGATGAGAGAAGGAGGGAGAGGGAGAACGGGTGGCGGTCAGAGATAAATATCCCTAAGGATGAGAACACCAACGGAATAAACAAAACCGCGAGGTAAAGAGAGCGATACGGCCAAAAAGTTTCCCCCGCCCCCCCCCCCCCTCTACAGTCCGCCCGTGCCCCTTTTTACTGGTGCATCTGTGTATTTTTTGTCTTCTTTACGCGCCCTTTGCACTGTGGTTTTGTTCTCGGCCATTCTTTTTATTTCCTAAAATGTTTCTTGTTCAGTCACGCCTTGAATGTGCTTTTGCTCGTTGTTCTTTGCTCTGTATTCATTTTTTGTTATTTTGTTTCCGGAAACGGCAGGTCCAAAGCCTCTCTTGGCATCGAGGAAACACGCGCGATGTCTCCTGGCACCCTTACCTCCCGCTCATCGCGTCCGCCTCGTGGGATGCCTTTGTCGGCCTCTGGGGATACAGCGCAGACGGAAGACCCACCCCCCAGGCTGCAGCCACCACCACCGCCTCGACCAGCGCTACCGCCTCCGCTTGTGCCGCCTCCTCTGCGGCGGGTGCCTCCAGATGAAATGTCACAGCGCCGGCGGAAAACCCGCCGCCGCCACCATCGCCAGCCAACACCGCTACCGGCGCCACCGCTACCGCCTCCAGATGATTGTTACAGCGCGGACGAAAAGCCCACCGCCGCCGCCGCCGCCACCACCACCACCGCAGCCTTCGCTGTCGGCACCGGTTACGCTACCGCCAACGCTGCCTCGTGCAGATGGTCGCCGCCCGCCAGCGCCACCGTTACCGCTACCTCCAAGGCTTCCCGCTTCCTTCCACTGCCACCGCCTCCTCCGCTTCCACTACCGTCTACAGATGGCCGCCGCCACCACCACCACAACCGCTACGCGACCACTACCGCTCGCTACCGCTGCTGCTAATGCTGCGGCTACAGCTACCGCTACCGCTACCGCTACCGCTACCGCTACCGCCAACAAATGTTAGGAATCCCCCCGCCCCCTCCTCCGGGGCGGCCCAACCCCGGGAAGGGTTCGGGAATCGCGGGCACGAAACATCGTTGTACCACCCGCCGGGGGCCGCGGCCATTGCCGTGGCCAACATGACTGTTGGCGTTGCTGCTGCTGCTATCCCCGTACTGTTTTTCAGGGAGGAGGGAAGCAGGGCACGATGGGGGGGAGGGAGGGAGGGCAGGCAGGCAGGGAGGGCGGGAGGGCAGGCAGGGAGGGCGGGAGGGCAGGCAGGGAGAGTTTCCTTGGCATACGTTGTTGTTGTTAACCCGTTGCGTAGCCGTTGCGCAGGGGTCAGGTTGGGAGTGAGATGGTGGGGGCTGAGGTTTGGGGGGTGGACGGCGGGGGAGATGTAATCCTGTGTACGAACGATGGACGTCGCCCCGGTTGATAAGTTTTCGACAGTTTGCTGGCAACTAACTCAAGGGGGTGGGGCGGGGTGGGCCGTGGGTAGACCTGGTCGTGGTATGGTGTTCTGCCCTTCCTGTCCTGGTTTGTCCATGCTGTTTGCGCTGCCCTTATTTGTCCATTTGTTTGTTTGCCTGTTTTTTTTTTTTTGTCTCCGGCATTTCCAGGAATAATGGGGGTGGAGAGGGGAGAGGGCAAGGGTAGGGCGTCGGATTTTTTTTTTGTTCTTGTTGCCCCCCCCCCCCGGACTTGGAATTTTCAATATTAGGCTCATGTCTGAGGACCGAAAAAATGTCACCAATCGTGCCAAAAAAAGAACTGCCGTTTTCGCGAATCGCGATATTTTTCACGAATTGTGATTTTGAAAACTGTTGAAGCATTCCGACAAAGGAAATGGTGTCAATATCCGCTTTTTTTGTTTTTTTAACAGTGACATTTCGGGATTTCGAAATGTTATGAATCGTGTGTTTTTTGCGATTGTTAGGATCGACCTTCAGTACTTTCATATTTTATTGAGGCAACCGAAATCGGATTGAGATCGGAATTGGATCGATACCGGAATCGGATTGAGATCGGATTTGGGATCGAGATCGGACCAGGAGCAAACTTGGAATCGAATCGAAATCGAATCAAACCTTGGAATTGGATCAAACCTGGAATCGAATCGGAGTCGGATTGTAATTGATGTCGGATCATAATCGGATCGGTATGGCATCGGTATGAGATCGAAGTCGAAATCGGATCGGAATTGGAATCGGATCGAAATCGGAATCAGATCGAACTCGGAGTCGAATCGGATTGAGATCAGAATCGGACCGGAATCGGACCAGAATCAGATCGAAATTGAGATCGAGACCGGAATCCGACCCGAATCGAGACGGGAATCCGACCCGAATCGGATTGAAATTGAGATCAGAATCGGATCGGAATTGGGTTGAATGAAGATCGAGGTCGGACCGGGAAAGAGTTCGATTCCTGCCACACCGCGCCACCCCCCCCCCCCCCCCCCAGTCCCGATGTCTTCATGGAGAAAGACATCGGATGTGACGGGCGATTGCGTAGTGTTGAGTAGGAGAGAGGGGGGGGAAGGTGCGGAGGGTGGCGGCAGCAGATGGGGGTGTTTTTTTTTTCACGCGTTAGCCGTACGGAAGCGTGACACGCGGCGATATATGTGGCCCGGATTTATTGGGGGGGGGAGAGGGCTTCTAATCCAGATAGTTGATTTGAGTATATAACGGATTCGTTGGAGGTCGTTTCTGGTGTCCCCTCCTCATCGAGGCGAAGGAGGGACGTGGTCGGGGGAGCGGGGCCGGGGCCGGGGGTGTGGGCGGGGGCGGGCGGATAGTAATGCGATGTGCTCGCTACAGGGGTTATTTACGTTTTTGTTTTTCTCGGAGGTGAAGGGCAAGAGAGAGGAAGGGGAGGGGGGGAGTTATGGGGAAGAGGGGGAGGGGGGGGGAGTTGGGGGGGGGGGGAGGGGGGGCATTGGGGGGGTATGGACTGTATTATATTTGTTGTGGTTCCGTGGCTGGCGGTGGCGGTAAGCGGTGGAGGTAAGCGGTGTCGGTAAGTGGTGGCGGATGCGAGTAAAGAGTTACCGCTGGCATATTTGTTGAGGGCAGTGTCTTAACTCCCCAACAACGACCGTCGCGAGGCTCATACAACAGTACATAAAGAGCAAACATAGAGAAGGATTGTGTATCCCCAGTGCGCCAGCGTTTGCGATATATTCCTGGAGAAAGGGGGGTACGCCACTTTCTGTCATCAACTTCTGGAGAGAGAGAGACGGGAGGAACAAGGGGTACCGGGGCAGGTTAGGGAGGCGGGGGTGACGGGGGGGCGGGGGGGTGCTAGCGCATATGAGCACACACACGAGAGGGAGATTTTGCATCCACAGAAAGCCACCATCTTTTATTGACTAACTCTTGGAGAGAAGGAAAGGGCAGCAAGGAGGGGAGGGTGAGGAAGGGCGGGGAGGGGTGGGGGGGGGGGGGTAGGGGTGCCAAATTGAGGGGTGATCGAGGGTGGCAGTCTTATCATGGTCTGTAGGGACGCGCGGCCAAAGAAAATGGATCAGGGGTGGACGGAATAAGAGTTGTGCGTGTGCGTGCGTGATGTGTTTGTTTTTCGCCCAAATCTTTGTTGTTCGTTGGTCGCCTGTGCTGTGCAGCGCCTAGAGTAGACTCTCGAGTCTCGGGGCTATTATAATCATTGTGTATGTATGTCGATGTCCTATTAATAGGCGTTTGTGTCTCACTTGGGTGTTTGAAAATATTCGAAGGTCGAATCTGAATCAATCATGAATCACCGATTTTGATGTTTTTAGCGGTCGCGTCGTTTACGTTTCGGTGTCATAGGCTACTGAAGCGGGTGGGTCGGTGCGTGGGTCGGGGAGAAGGTGAGAGGGGGTAGGTTGTTGGGCGGCCGCGGCTCTTCGTAAACAGCTGGACGACTGCGCGTGTTTTGTTTTTGGACATATTAAACGACAGAGTGCCCCCCTCCCCCCCCCGCCCCCCCCCCCCTCCCCCCTCCGCTTCCCCCGCCCTTCCTTCTGCGGCGACGGACGGACTCTTTTGTTTCAACCTTGAAACCGTGGAAATTTATTGCGACCCCCCTCCTCTCCTCGCCTATTTCGAATGTTTTTGCAAGCAAGAACTGCCTGCTCGGCCGCTGAGAGTTGGGATGCCCTTTTATGTACCATTGGAAACAAAAAAACTCACACTAAATTCCAAGCCCACCTGATTTTGTCCCCGAATTTGTTGGTGTAGTTCTACCAGGGGGGTTAATTGAGGCTCGCCCTTTCGGTCTTAGCTCTTTTTGTTCGTGCAAGATGAGATACGAACCGTTTTCTTGTTTTTTTCGTATCGATATTACATTGACACCTCCTGGTAATACTAAGCTTTGTTCTTTTTTGCTGGAAAGGAGGGAGTGAGGAGATGTTATTCACACCAGAGCGCTATTTTTTTGGTGTGGTAGAATGAGACATTGTGTGCCTCATGCTATATGATAGCAGCGCGTCATGTTTGTTTGAGGTCTTATGGAAACAACATGCACGCAACAGTCAGCAGTACGCGAGAAATGACTTCGACTGAGCACAGCACAACTAAAACAATCATCCCACATTTTTCATTTTCTTAAAGAGAGAAATCACGAGTTGACGCAGAACAGGAGCAGCTCGACTTGCACACTTTTGCAGCATTGAGACCGCGGCCAACTCGGGACGGATTGCGGCGAAGCTAGTCCTACACGTAGCGCAAACTAGTCCGCTTCTGCTAGGTTTGTGGAAATCGGTTCTTCTCGCGAGGCTTGTGTAAATCGGTTCTTCTGCCAGGTTGATGTCGAAATCGGTTTTCCCCCGCACGTCTCATTATCACTGCATGGCGTGAAAGACACGACGGGCACAGGTCAGGCATTTTATAGGCATGCTGTTCCCGGTCCAAATACGTGTTCCCGGCGGTTCAATAGTGGCGCGTGCTACTACTATAGAGGGATACCCCTTTTTGGCGAAAACATGTTTTTTCTTCTGATGATGATCATGGCGGGAGGCTGCTCAATCCCCAAACCGTCCGATTTTGTTCAACTTATTTTTCGCAACAATTTTGCGTTGTACTACTACACCTATCTACAGCCTGCCATGGGATTTTGCTCATGAGTCGTCGTTCTACGGTAGCCCCCCCCAACATTTCTTTAACGAAATCGACGGTTTCGAAACCAGCTCCCGGCCCGCATCTATCTTCTGAAATACGGTGCCCCTTGCTCCCCCCCCGACGTCATCGCTCGATAGCCCTTTCTTCTTTGCAAACACAGAAAATACATGAAGAATTTTTAGTTCTCGTATCATCCTGTCCTCGTGTCGCCCAGCCATGAAACGTCCGTTAAAGAAAACCGCTGGTTTTTTGGAGGGCTATCGCGATGGGCTACGACGACAGAGGTAGGTGTCACTTTTCGTCTGAAAAAATGTTTTCTGGATGACGGGACTTTCCTTAACCCAAAATCGTCGAAAAATACGCCCCCTTAATTTTTGCATGATTCTCGTTGTGTACCTACAGTAAGTAGGCCATGGAGATTTTCATCCGGAAGCATTTTTTTTTTTCTGGTTCTCCAAATTTGAGTTCGGGAGAGGTGTTAAGCTCCCAAATTGAGGAACCTCAGGAAAAAAAAATAAACAATGGTTGGTGGTGCATCTCTATCGTAGCCCGCGTCTGTCGTCGTAGAATCAGGCTCATCTTGTATTCTGTAATAGCACTGACCAAAAGCTACTACGGTTGGTTGTCGGGGGGGGGGTCCCTTATGAACTTTCTTTTTTTCAGTGGCTCTCGGGGTGACTCGCGCGAGTGGCCCCCCTTTTACTTGCGGCCATAGGCCTTCGTGCTGTTTTATACTGTTTCTGATAGGAGTCCTTTTGATGGGATGGTTTTGGCTACGTGGCGCCAAACTAAACCACCCAAGTTAATAACGTGTTTTGGCCAGTCAGCGAGGGTGCAGAGTCACTCGTGCGAGTGGCTCAAGAGACCAGGTAGTGAAAAAAAGGTTACCTCCACTACCGTGGCCTTGCTCTGAATGAATGGCGTATCGCGACAACTATTATCACGAAAGAGTCGTTCTACGGTAACCCCCCCAACTTTTTCTTTAACGAAATCGACGGTCTTGAAACCAGCTCCCGGCCGTATCTCCTGAAATACGGTGCCTCTTGCTACCGGGACGTCATTGTTCGATTGTCCCTTCCTTGCTGACAAGAAAATGGATGAAGCTCTTTTTTTGACAGCGCCCTTCTTCGTGTGGAGCAGCCATTCATTGTCCATGAAACGTTCGTCGAAGAAAATCGCTGGTTTCGGGTGGGCTATTATCGTAGAATCGGTCGAAAGCTAGCGCGAAAACTATCACGAAAAGCTTGCAGCAGATAGATGAGAATCGACCCTAAGTTTATCGAACACGCACAACAAGTGAACCTCCTGGCGTATTTAACAAAACAGTTTTTTTTTTTGTCAAGTAAGTACAAATCCCACGGTGGCGGTGAATTTTCTGAAACTGAAAACCGCGAAGAAAGCACGCTATCTATGCCTAAAAAAAATATAGTGTATGTAGCCTTGATGAAGGTCTTAAAGGTAATCCACCCCCACCCTGTGGTAGTAGTGTAGTATGTATTATGTATTAATAGTATGGGGAAGACACGTGCTGAGTGCCGACATATCGAGGTGTCTATTAGAAGTAGGAACGGCTTGATTGATCCGTCTCGGAAGGGATGCGTGGTCAACAACGAACGGTAAAGTGACTAAGTAAGGCAATCAACAAAAATGATGACGCCGCCCCCCCTCCCCCGCTGTAGCCCTGTAGGTATGACTTATTGTATCTATCTATGATAAGGCTTAGTTTGGGTAAGCTATTAGTTAACCTTTGTGCAAGTGGTCAAAAGGACTAACACCCCACTAGTACCTTAACAAATGGCGTCGTCGACAGACCATGGGTTTTTTGAAGTCGTGGGTTCGAGTCCCACACCCACAAACTTTTTCAGACATTTCCCATGTAATGTCGAACTTGAAAAACACACTACGCTGGTATCGCCAGGAAAAAATGAAACCGCTTGGATATTGACAGGTCCGCCCGTACATCCGGCCGACCTGTTATATCCCGCCGTTCCAGGGGGGAAGAGTTGTTACAAAAGCTTAGTTTGGGTAAGCTATTGGTTAACCTTTTGCAAGAGGTCAAACGGACTACTAATACCCCACTAATAATACATCAACACCATGGATGAAGTTTTTCGTCTGGTATAGCAGTCTTGTTTTTCCTCACAAACCGTTTTTTGGGAGAGACGTCTCAACCCCTTCCGAGCCCCCAAAAATCCCTCTCTATATACCAACTTCAAGTAGATTTGTCCCCCCCAAAAGTGTTTCCAGTGTTTGTAAAGGAGGCACGTTCTTCTCCAAACAAAGTGAAGAACCTCAGAAAAAAACGTGGTGCACGTCTGTCTGGGTCTATCGTACGTGTCTATCGTACGTCACGCGTGCGACGGTGGTAGGTAGAGGCAGCAGCTTTCGTCTGAATTTTTTTCTGGATGATGGGGCTCCGTTTTAACCCAAAAAAATCGTCGGAAAAATACGACATTGTTTTCGCACGATTCTCGTTGACATTGTGTACCTACCTAGGCCATTTGGATGTTCCAGCCGGTGGTGTAGATGTTTTGACTTTCTCCGTATCAGTTTTTGGGAGAGGTCTTAAGCTCCCGCATCGAGGAGTAGTATCAGAAAAAAAGGTGCACCTCTATCGTAGCACGCGTCTCAAAACAACTTACTTGTAGTTAGTATACTGACCGCGCGGCTACGGTAGAAGGGGGTAATTTTCGGGGCCTCTTTCTGCAGTCGCTCGGGGTCACTCGCGCTCGA